>JADFUC010000372.1:0-82462 GCA_019722365.1 Lithospermum erythrorhizon
CGATTTGTATTGTGGAATTTTGTAATATGTTGTATTACAGAGAGAGGTCACGTAATATGTTGTATTGTGGAGATTTTGTATTACGGAGAGGAGTCGTGTAATATGTTGTATTGTGAATTTTGTGTGTATTGTATGGTTGTATTTTTAAAGGTTGATGTAAGTTTAGTTGGTGATACGTTCTTGTGATGTATTGTTAGTTATTGCGATGAATGAGTGTATTATTATTATTATTAATGTCAAATGATCTTTTTATATTTGATAATTCATCGTCGGTGACTGGGTAATGCGGGTTGTTGATGACCTTAACCTCGGGGTAGCCTTTGAGGCGGAGTCGTTCTGAGGTTCGTCCTCCTCGAACTCTAGGCTAGTAGGCCCACGGGCCCAGAAAGTCTCAGTGCATTTCCTCCCGATCCACTCGCCTCACGGCTGCTGCTAACTCCATTTCCATCTTGGGGTTGTATTCCTCCTGACATGGAAACTAGTAAAAACCATCAAGCGAGATGCGGTGAGCACACCTCCCATTCAACCCATCCACCGAACCTAGTGACCCACTGCTTCGCGCTCTACGGATAAACATCACGAAGTAGTCGGCACATATCCTTTGAACTTTCTCTCGTACTCCTCTCATGACCTCGAACCTAGCGTCGTGGCTCGACTCTCTCTCTAGGAGCCGCCGTGTGGGTCTCCTGGCGATAATTCTCGGGCTTCGACAAATCGCTCACGGCATGAATCTCATACCATGATCAAAGGCAGCGCTCGGAGGTTCTCCGCGATCCACGGGCACTCTCGTGAAGTCTATAAGTAGCAACGCTTCACTCTGCATCTAGCTTCAATCCCCATCGGCTCAAGATGGACTTCATCTCCCGAATGAACTCGATAACTTTACTCGCGGAGCCGCCCGGAGGATCTCTCTTGAAAGCCCAGGTCAGAAGCACTGCAGGAGTGGGCCTCTGGCGCTCGGCCACTGAGCATTTACACTCTCACTGCGAGGTCTACCGTCCTGCTTGACATGCTCGGAAGAATGCACCTCCGGACCTGTTTGGTCCCTTTGTCTTCATCGGCGGCTATACCACCCACCCGGCTCGGCCTCTACGGAGCTACCACAGCGTACTCTCATTCTACCCGCTTCGAAGTACCACAGGTAGCCTCAGCAGTCTATGAAAAAAGACTTCAATTTCTTTTCAACTTAAAAACCTTATTTCACTTAAGGAAAACAGAAATTAATAGCACTTGATACAGATACCGTGTCGAAACACGGCTCGATACCATTATAACGGCCCAGGCGGGTCGTAGCGCTGAGAGTGAGAATCATTATAATCCGGAGCGCGAGTCACCAAACCGATAGACGCTTCGGTTTAAAGAACAACTCGTTTACCCCAAAAATTTGATTACCGTTAAGATTCTCGATAAAAAGCAGTTGTAAAATTCTGATCAATCGAGATGATATCCCCGGCTTGACTGACTCCATATATATATACAACATATCCCAAATAAACGGTAATGCCGGCAGTACAAGCGAGAGTAAATGCTTGTATGTTGAATGCAAGAAGCAATTGCCGACAAGGCTAAAGTTTGAAAATAAAGATGCAACCAGTCAAAAAGCGGTTGACAACCACGTCAAAATGAGGCTGGGGATCACCGGCCACCCATTGCTCCTTTGGCCGCTTGGAGCAAATACTCTAGCAACAATGGCTCATTGGCCTTTGTCGACACAGGACAAATGAAATGCTGTGGCGAAAGAGTGTGGCAGCGAAGCTTAGTGAAAAGCAACACGGGGGGTGAACTTGCGTGCGGAGCGAGGCGGACAATGTTATAATGGTGGAAATATGAATAAAATACATATACATCCGGGACTACTAATAAGGTCATCTGATAAGATTCGAAAGATGCCGGGCATAACATGTTAGATATAATGAAAGTACCGATAAGGCGCCTGATGCTTGAGGAGAATGAAATCATAGAACTTCAGCAGCATTCTTCACAGTCATCACATACATCTACCGTATCTCCACCAGTATACACGCCTGTCGCGTATGCCAAATCCGTCTGAGGAATGGATCAATCGCTAATAAACGCAGCGCTTATAGCGTGGTATAAGGCCACACCGGCAATGCACGGCAAAGTGATCCGCAGACTTCATGCAGCTCTTATGCGAAGTACTCAGGCCAACGCGGCGATATCACCAGGTAGTATAAGGCGCTTGCAAACGATACCTTATGAGAGTGATAAAAGAGTCATACCGCTCTTATGCCGTAGTATAAGGCCAATGAGTGTCACGTATCGCCTTGAGAAAGGAGAATTCCTTTTTGGCTTGCCAGTCAAATACCGACTATATAGGGTCATATCCTAATACTCAAAATCACAGCGCTCGGCCAGCCTCCCGATAACTAAATGCTCCCTTACGAAACAATATCAGCCTTGATTAAAAGCATCTCCATGATATTAATCAATGCTTGTCGGTACGAGAAATACATAAGTGCCGTGAGGCCACGAGAGAAATATCTAGCGATGCCCGTGAGCCCACGGGGAAATCGAGAAACATGGTTGGGAGTTCGAAGCTATTACTTACCTCGAAACAATCTTGGGTATGCGAGAAATACAATCGCATAATCATAACATAAACAAAGTCAGATCTGGCGTATTCATGCAGCGATGACATGTCTCGTTTCTCACATAATCACCATGCAATGACATGTATGTATCGTTACTCGCATGTCATTGCCACTGATGACATGTTAAAGCATAATTTTAAAAGTAAGTCGTGAAGTAGCTGAAGTGAGATAAGTACTGTCTGTAGCTACCACAAGCTTTTCGCAACACACAATCACGAGTAGCGCCCCGCTCACGATCGGCGCCTAACAAAACACGAGAAAGTATAATCAAAACCATTATATACTTGCGTTCTAGAGATACCACCTGACCCGACTCTTAGTGGAGCGATTTCCTAAATGGTCTAAAATAGCGGATAAAACAACGAAATAATAACCCCGTCGGACCTGACCAATCGGTTTCCCGGCCCAGAATTCCACGCGTACTTTAACATTTAATGTCGACTTATAAGTCATTTAGTCAACCCTCAAGTCCATAACTAACAACATATACTCCAAAATATCAATTACAACTCGACTTGCAATCACGCTTTTGACCTAAGAGTTATTATTTATTAAGTTATTGATATGGTTGTTTATCCGTCATTATAGACCGTTTAGGAAATCGTTCTACTAAGAGTTGGTTGTGTAACTCTTACAGAGCCTTGAGAGTATAGTAGTAGGTTTTGGTGCTACGAGTGTTTTGTTAAGCGTTGATGAAAGTCTTCCGGCGTGATTATGTTCAGCGAAAGGTTTTGTGGTGGATGCCGAGGTACTTATCTCGCAATTCGATAACTGCTGGTATTGAGCGTCATTGTGTATGATATGTGAGAATGATGACCATATGATATGTGTAATTATTGTGTGAGCCATGATATGATTATGCGATGCTATTTTGTGGCGTTGAATGACTGGCAGTGTAGCGAACTCAACTGTTTCTTGTGTTTAATGGCTTTATCGGCCATTCCATTTCTATGGCCTTGTCGGCCTTGTTATTTAATGACGCTGTCGATACTATTTACGTGGCGCTTGTCGGCGGTTGTGATTGATTTATGATTGTGAATGTATTAATTTGTGTGCTTTGATATTGTTTGGAGAGTAGAGTAGTTGGTTGTTGGGAGGTGTTGGTTGGAGTTATGTCGTGACTTTGAGGTAGTGACTTGAGAGTATATCGCGGATATGGTATATTGGGATGATTAGGGGTTATGTGACTCTCGCTTCCTTGCGGGATATGTGAAGTTGTTGGCCTTATACTTGGTATAAAGTGCGAGTGTGAATCTAATATCAACTTTGCTATATTAATTGTAGGTTTTGGCCTTATACTTTGGTATAAGTGCGAGTGTGAGATCTATTATCGCTTTCTTGTGCGTTGTGGTGTTGGCCTTATACTTGGGGTATAAGTGGGTGAGATCTATTATCAACTTTTGGTATGTGCATTGTCGGTGTTGGCCTATCTTTGGTATAAGTGCGATTCTTGACATCTATTATCCTTTTGCTTTATTGCGACTAATTGTTGGCCTTATACTACGGTATAAGTGTAGTGTTTATTAGCGGTGGTCCGATCTGCGAGGTAGACGGATCGGTGTATGCGCGTTAGAGGTTGGTATCTTTTGTGGAGATATGAGAGATAGAAGGTTTGATGACTAGAGTTATGATAGATTGTTGAGTCTACAATGATTTCATTAAAGGTGATTATGTACCTTATTGAGACTTTACATTATATCTTAGCATGTTATAATAGAGACTTCTTTGGAATTATGTTGTATGACCTTATTAGGTAGTCACGGATATATACATATTTATTCATACTTATGTTATTATTTGTCTTGTTTAAATTGTAGCTTAAGTTCATCCCACGTGTTAAGTTTTAAACAAAACTTGGCAGCTTCTGGCACTTTTCGACTTTAGGCGGCGTTCGTTATTAATCGGGTTGGCCAATTGGGCCAGTTGAGCAGGGAGGGCATTTGGAGAGTTTGTTCAGTGGCTAGGTGAGCATCGGGTGGTGAGGATCCTCGCGGTCTCGTTTGATGTTGTCAGCGGATTTATTGTATTTCATTTTCAAAACAGCCTTGTCGGCAATTATTTTTGTGTCGAGAATCTGATTACTTATTCTCGGTTATGCCGGTATTCACTTTCTTTTTGAGATATGTTGTATATATGAAGTTGGTTGGTTAGATATCGTCGATGGATTGTAAATTTTAAAAGCGTTTTTTGTTGAGAATTTTTAATGGTAATCAAATTTTGGAGGAAGCGAATAGTTTTTAAAGCCCCGAGTAGATCCGTCGGTTTGGTGACTCACGGTGTTAGGATTTTAATGATTACCGGCACCGAGGCGGCCCGGCGCAAGTAGTTACATAAATAATATATTATTCTAAATTATTCTATATTGTGACAAAATATGCATTATTTTCTATTGATAAAATTATAAGATACTATTTTTTAGATGACATTCTTTCATGGTTGGAATATGAAATTATTACGCGGTGTGATCAGCAATCCAGGGTGGGCCTGTGAGGTTTTGCGTCATCAGCGCGAGATAATTAGAGTCATCCTTGATGGATAATGATAAAAATGACTTCATTTAGCATTGATAATAAAAATATCTGATTAAATCAATCGAATTAGTATAAACAGCTACAATATTAAAAAAGTAATAATATAAATACAACATCAAACAACGGGTTTACAGCTTCGATACAAAAATAATTATTAAGTACAACAAAAACTCCCGAAAGAAGATAAAAAGTATATTTGTTGGTCTTAGCCACAATGTCGCCGCCCTCAGCAGTGCGGCTACTCGGCAATCATCTCGATGCGTCATGACAATACAGGCATATAAAAATGCCCGCCCACGTAGGGAATAAGAGAATCGACTGGAAAATTTGAGTGAATACAATATCGAGAGTTTAGCTCATCTGAGCAAGGATAATTGAGTCATACGCATTTAAAAGGTATCTGCTCGAAAGTTACTCATTTTTATATACTCTGTGGGATAAATCTTTTCGTAATGGCTTTCCAACTAGCGGACAACCAGCGCCCACCTCGACAACACTCACGATGCGCCTTAATCGCTGACTTATCTACATTTGTTATGTTTCTTAAAGGTATATAGAGACTCCCAGCCAGTATTGACTCACGCTAACAACTCAACTATTTATCTTTAATTCACCTTAAGTGCTACTCCCAAATATAGCTATACACCTCTAGGACATCTGTGTTTTTCGTGGAAGCTTGAATCGTTTAGATTATCTTGTCTGGTAGCAACTTATGTCTTGAATCAAGGTAAACTTATGTACAAAATTATCTCATCATATTCTTCAATTAGTATACGGAACTTATTCCCCCCAATGGTATCAACGTTGTGGTTAGATCATAACTTATCTACTAACACATTTGAATTCAAATTTCACCATTTATAAAATACTCATCCAACATCATCGATAACTAGCATGAACCTCGGTTTAAAATGTTTGGCCTACTATCCTACGTTTAAAGTTATCTCGGCCGTTAACTGACTCAATTTTTTTAACATTTAGGGAGGTATAACGATTAATATCAACCTAGGATCCAAAGAGAACAAATAATACTATTAATGATCCAACTGAGCATAATTGACATAATATGTCGAAGGCAGCATCTAGTATAATCAACTTTGTCTCATCCATAACCAATAATAAGTCATAAACATATCCACAAAACACCATAGAAAATTTAAACAGCGTGTACTTGTGACTAAATAGACTGACTCAGGCTTCAGCAACCTTATTACCAACACAACTAAACCGCTCTGTCGACTTCAGCGACTCTATCGGCTTCAACCAAGCTGATCAACTCGGTCAGCCGGTGTATTGTATCAACCTGATCGACTCGACGGCTTCATATCAACTCGCCTTGACTTCATGCTCGACTCATATCGACTTCGTATCGGATTTCTACAACTATGCGCTATAATCAGCACCAGCATGCGGGGAGAAACTTATGCCCGTTGACATAGCTATCACTTAGAATAGTAACGGTACGAGCTTAAAAAACACCCCACGTGACATAGGAGCGTATAAAGCCCAATCTGAGATATCTGACTCGACATACATGACAACTCTGCACTTATACGCCTTACCTTAGTATAAGGCCACAGCGCCTATCTGACTCGATGGCCCGCGAGACACGACCCGACCTGAAATAAGCAACTCCCGAGCCCAATACCAAAATCATCAATTCTGAGATGATACAACCCCGAGCCAAGGCACAATCCAAGCAATAATATATATATATATATATATATATATATATAGCGATAGATAAAACTCACGTGAGATTTGTACTCCGCCTTGGTTAGCAATAAAGCGTCCCGCCTAATCGATCAAAGTGTTTTCAACGTTCGCGTCCTAATCAAAATACCGAAAATATAATTATTACAACTCCATTATTAACTTCTGTTCTTAGTTTTATTTCGATTATGACCAAATTTAGTATCAGCTTTTGACTCTAGGTGGAAATATTACTCACAGCGTGTTTTAAGCGACTAATAAAATGACAAATCCGGACCGCTAATGATAAACATTACCGGCCCGGCTTCCTGCACCCAATGCAATGGCTACAACGATATGCAATCGATCGAGAAACGATCGATTACGACTAATTAATCGTTTTAACGTATTTTAATCGGCGAATATTAATCGAGCTTACCAATCACTGCGCCAGCGTCTTTGCCGTCGATCAACACCAAAATCACCGAAACATACGAGAAACAAGCGTATTGCTTGACGAGTCACTTTTATAAATTTACATTTTTCTTCAAAAGTCAACAGTCAAAGGGTCCGTAACTTTCCCGTCTCTTAGTATTGACGATTAGAGACTTATCACGCCTTATTTAAAACATCAATTATACACCCATCTAATTAGATTCAATATTCAACTTTTACAAAAAGCCGTAGTCGATTATCGAGAAAATGCAGCCATTTGTTTCCAAAAATCGAGGTGTTATCGCTTACTTATCTGTAATCTGAGCAGATGATAATTATATCTGAATTTTAAGCCTATCAAAAGTCCAAAGTCAACCCCAATCATAAAAAGTCGGCAGTGCATGCTAGAAATGCTGAAAAGATTACAAACTTTCTTCGTGATTCGAGAAGAGATGATGAAGCTGCAGAAATTTTAGAGCCCGAAAACTGCAGAGATAGGAAGAAAGAGAAATCGAAAAAAAGAAAATCAGGAGGTGGGGGAGGAGAAGGTCACGGTTTTGGGGTTGGGAAAGGAGATGGGATGCCCCAGTGCTTGTTTAGTTTGTGTGGTGAATGGGTGAGCAATTATTTGTGGTGGCCGTCGTTAATTGATCGATCACATGCCGTTTTAGCTTATGCAAATAGTAGCTTGCACGGCGATTAACGTTCTGCCACCAGTTATTACCACTAGTAATATCATTCTCAATTCATTCTGTTTTATAATTCTAAATGCGAAATGTATTACTTGGCCAAGTGATTCGTTGTATTTTATTATTGGCTGAAATTTTGATTCTCCTCAAAATAGTCCACCGAGCAACTAGTATACTATTTGATAATATTAGTACGGAGCAGGGTTATTCTGAGTCTACTTATAAAATTTCGTCGCCGAAATTTATTCGAGCTAGCCTTGTTGTCACTTATTTCTCCCATGAATACTTCTTGTGCTCCCAATATCGCAAGACCTTTATTTAGGCAGATCCGTGATATTTTACCACCCGACTTTTCACTCACCAACTTTTTGTACTTTCAATTATTACCCGATCCGCCGTACTACTAAAACTGGCGTCACCAGATTTCACTATCATGGCGTTTGTTAACAAATTCGCTTGAATCAGCAATAGCATTAACTAGCGATTTATGTCCGCAAACTTGCCTCACAAAATATTATGGTTTATTGACATGCAAATTTGTAACCTTGGCGCCTAATTTAATCTTTATCGGCTGACCATGGAGTCATACCGTATCGCCGGTCGTAGCGGCTGTAAACTTGTTAATTTCAACTTGACCACGATCAACGTTGTCAATTTTACTGCGCTCCCTTGAGGTTTATAACTCCTTAAGTCCTCTTTGTTTTAATTCTCACGCTGTATAAGTCCATTTCTTGTCTCTGAGCTCATTATTCGGCCAGTATGTATTCTCTTATACTACTAAATACATTATCAACTCATGCTTTAAATATTCCACCATGTACATTAATACTCTTGCCCGTCTTGTCAAGTCTTAATATAATTATTAGTACTTCACTAACTCAAATTCCCAAAATTAATCATTGACTTCATGTCATGAAATCTGACATTCTGCCGGTGTACCTTTAACACTCACTTTCGCTTAGGGCTTGATGCTTCTTCAATCATATTTTACTCGATAGTGAGATCACTAGTATAGTTGGCGTTTTAACGTAATAAATAGCGTTTTTACGTTTTGATGTCTTGTTATTTTTCTTCTTGAAATAAACAACCAATCAATGATTTTATTTCAATTGATTGTCATCTACATTTTCAATGCACATTTTGACTATTTTTTATTTTCCTTAATCTTTGTACAAAGTGCTAAAACAACAACTAAAAAAATGGAGGAAGTATAATATTTATGTTAACAAAACATGAACATGGTTTGGTGGTTAATCAGTTACACTAAAATGGATGTCGAAGGTTCAAAACTTCAAATATAAGTGCAAGCATTTTATTTTTAAAACTAAATCACCTACTAAGCTTTGGTTCAATGTAATACATGGACTCCCGTTTAATATTAAGCGGGAGCCTATGCTATAACGGGATGCGTAGGTAAATAGGGCCCACAATTTTGTAAGTGGGCTGTGCGAGCTCATTTCGTTAGAGCTTGGGCCCGACGAACTGGAGATGGGGGATTGTTCGGTTGAGTTATGTATTTGACATTTCTAAACTCGTAAGTAGAATTGTTAATGAACCGGATGATTGATCGAAATTCTAGTTTTTATTATTTCATTTGGATTTAATTAATTAATGAATATAAACTACGGTGAATCATTATGATAGAATGCATTTCCGATATACTCGGGTTTTTAATTTTTATTCGCTTGATTTAATTTGAATGAAGTTCAAACTAATTCATTTTCATTCGATGTTGTTTGGTTTTATTCGATTTTATACTATTTTATTTAAGGGCTGATCCAAGATTAAACTCGGCTTCTCGATCTTTTCTTACGACTTGATCGTCGAAGTGTTTACAGGCGTGCAAATGGTCTTGTTTTCTGAGCTTTTCCATTGGACCAAGGCGTATCGAAGAAAAAGCCTTCGGAAGACTTGTCATATGGTAAACTACCAAATCGGAGCAGTCGTCATTGGCGATTACAGGTGGGAGACTTGCATTTAGAAAGTCGCCTGCTTTCCCGAAGATGAATCCAAATGGAGATAACCACCCTCGGGGGAGTATTACTTACGAACTTTGAACAATCCGGAGACCCGGAGACGGCTGAGGATGCCCAATAAATGTTTAGGGACCGTGCTTGTCGGGTCCGGAAGAATCTTTAGGGGTTGAAGTTCGCATCCCAGGAGATGGCGGGGGATGATACAGGACTCACTGAGCAAATTGTTGGTAGTGTCATGAACGACTAAAGGCGGCTCACATGAAGAGCCGAGACTCTGATATCAATCGTTCGTCCCCAGGGGCCGGAGAAACTTACATGCATACACCACAGTTGGGGCGAACAGGCCAATGATGGGACAACGTCAGTCGTGAGGCTCCGGTGCGGGATGCGTGACGCCCGGCTCGAGCAACGGGCGCAATGGCCTCGTTGCGAGGGAAGCAAATAGATGCGTCGCGAAAGAGTTTCGAGCAAGCGAGGGAGCTAATCACAGGCTGGCTGGTTTAGCGACTAGCACCAGACATTAAGGCGCAGCCTATGCCCGTGGGCATGAGCTGCTTCTTGCCAGTTCACGGGAAAAAGGGCCGGAGGCACATGTGGAATTTGATCCCGTATGTGGTTCAGCGTCCTGCTGACGGGTGTCTTGCGAGCTTTCCGTCCCAGTCTTGTAGGACCCGTGCAATAGTTAGGCCGGTTAACTTTTTGGGAAGGATGCGCTTCAAGCCGAAGAGCTTCAGCAGCAGTTTATCGGAGCACATGTAGGAAGGGTCCGGAAGGACTAGAATGGCGAGCGAGAATGAGGTAATTTCGCTTCTTCGAGACCGGTTCCAAAGCGGAATTCAACAGCGTCGGTAGACGGAAAATAGCGGACATAGCTTTCATTGAAGGGTTGAGGGCGTTCAAAAGTCAAATATGAAGAAAGACCCTCGAGCTTTGAGAGGTGCTTGAACACGGCTTACAAATATATCCGGATAGAGAAGACTGAGAAAAAGGCAGAGAAATCACGTTGAAAGTGCCCGATGGAGATACCGATTGCGGCTTGAGCCAAGGCGGGCGCGCAGGCGGATCCGGGGAGCGATGGGATGCTCTAGGGATGATGCACGCCGTAGGTTAGTGACTTCTCTCGCCACCATATTGAATTTATAATTCTAATTGTTGTGCTTAATTACAATTTAATATTTTGACATCGATATTGAATTATTCTCATAAGTGATTAATTGCTAGAGATAGGGTGATCACTTAGGAAAAGAGTAATTGGAACACGTGTTTAATTCTGGCTGGGAATATGAGTACGCGCCCATGCGAGTTATAAGACAATTGTTAACTATACGGTTGATATTTAAAACTATCATAGTGATATAGGTAGTTTCTTGGCGAGCCGATATTAGTATTACTCGCGAGAGAATATAAATATTTTAGAATTCTCTTGTTCTGAATTGATAAATAACCCCATAGTTAATTAAATATGATAATCCAATGAACTTCATGTGTCTTGGCTAACTTTCACATTAGTAATTTAATATTTGTTATTTTTACTTTAGTTATTTAATTTTGATCTTTATTAGTTTACTTTAGTATTTTAGTTAGTTAAATCATTATTTGTTGTTTAGTTAATTAAGGAAGCCTGAAACGAACTAATATTCAATTGATTGGAATTTATTGAACTTGACCTCCTTACTTTTTTACTATATTATGACACGACCCGAAATGCATAAAAAATTGTGGTGTCAAGTTTACTTCAGTATTTTAGTTAGTTAATCATTATTTGTTTGTTTAGTTAATTAAGAGGCTTTGAAACTTGAACTAATATTCAATTGATTGGAATTTGTGAGACGATACTCTTATTTTTTTACTATATTACTTGACACGACCCGGAATACATAAAAATTGTGTTGTCAAGTTGGCGCCGAACTCCTCAAGGAGGTGAAAGGCCCCTCACAGATGCATGAAAGACTTGTCATCCGATCTACTACCGAAACCGAACCACGTCATCACCTAAATATAGCTAATATCCTCAAAGTTATTTGGCTAATCTATGACCCAAATTAAATACACAAGCATTCTCGAAGTCCAACATGATTGTTTTTCAATAACATAGAATTGTCAAACATAATTTATAAAATATTTAAGCACAAAACTTCGTAAAGGATGGGAAGGAGGGTCGACTCGAAAGGGGTTACATTAAAAACTCTATAAATTAAAATTGTTGGGACCGATGAAATTTATTAATTTATAGAATTATTAATTTACAGAGTCTTAATTTAAAGAGTTTATTAATGTCGAAATCGAAAAAATTTATTATTTTAAAAAGTTATTAATTTATTGATTATTAACTTAAATAGTCACTACTATAGTTGGACAGTTTAGTGATTATAGGGTAGGCAGAACATAATTGTATGTTTACAGTGATTAGAGAGTAATAGTGATGGATCCAGAAGAATTTCAGAAGAAATGAGAGTATATTATTATTATTTTCATGTTTGTTAAAGTAATAACTTGAGTATGAAGTTTAGAGTCTTTGAAATGCATTTAACATAAACTACAAGTTTTGGTTCGTTTACTACTAGCATTAATCACTATCAGTCTTCACTTATACATTCCTACATCTCTAAGCTATTGAATCCGTCACCCTTCTGACCTACAAGAAAAAATCAAGATCTTGTCACAAGGGCTTCAAAAGTCCTATGGGGAAGTGGGGCAACAGCCCATGGGTTGAAGAGCATTGGCCTAAGACCCATTAGGGTTGGTGTTGTAGATGGTGTCGCCGTCGTGGAAGGTGGTGGTGGGACATCCACACGTTCGCATGAAGGGCACATGGTGAGGGTTGTGGGAGGGGTCATGTGCATGTACATATGTGGAGACAGCTTCAATGCCCTTAATTCTTTCACTTCTTTTTGTAATCTCATGTTCTCTTTTTTCAAACTTTCAGAGCATCTCTTTAGGTATTCACAGTTCACTTCAGTTTGCTTTAACTTAGTCCTGTTTATGAGAATTGAATACTCAATGACAGTGACAAAATAATGATTTTTATATATGGAGAGGACCAATTAATACCAGATAAATAAAGGAAAAAACAAAAAATAACTAACAAAATTTTACATTTTTCAAGAAAACTAGGAGAGGTTCCCCTTAATTTCGTAATTGAAGATCATTTAAATTGCTTAAACTATTACTGTGTCCATTCTAATTCGAATGACTTAGGTTAAACTATTACTCCGTACTAATTTTTTTGTAAACTTTACTCCCTAATTTCTTCTCCTCGTACTAAATCACGACTAAATTTAAAATACAACTTTTTTGTCATTTGGAAGAAGATGAGACAACTTTCCCCTGTTTTATTCAGCTTTGTTCATTGAGTGATGAACATCAAATATTATCATTCTTTATTACTACCTCCATTTTTTTATTTGATATTTTCGGATATCGAGATGAACTTTGAGCATTAATTACTAATTAATCATTATTTTAATAAAGATTTATTTCATTAGATTCGTCTTTAAAAATAATTCCATAATATTATTTTCTTATAATTTTTGAACATTTAGTTTAAGACTAATTGATGGTCAGGGAACTGCACCGATGTGAAGCGTCAAAAAAGCAGGATCTAATAGGAGTTTAATGAAGCGTTCGATGTCTGTTTCAAAGCGTTCACCGCCGATCCACGTATTTGAAATGGTAAATTCGATCGCATATGTTTTAAGGTGTCGGCAGTCGTTAGTCGAAATGTATGTTAGATTTGATTTTGGGACGAATTGATAGGGGTAAAACTGTCCAACACTCATTTGTGTTTTAAACATGTATGATCGAACGTGTCATTAGTCCTATCTAATATATTCAATTTTAAATATTCAAAAATAGTGTTGGTCAGGTGGGTCTCAAAATGATGATAAAGATAATAAATCATTTTCAATATAGTTAAGGTCTATATGCAATATGCATAATTTGAAATCTTTCACAAGACTCCCCAACTGATGAATTAGTTAATTAATCCTAAATAAATCATCAATTTGATGATTAATACTCAATAAATCTGAAAGGAAAACAAAAATCCCACCTTGCTCTTCTGTTTTGGAACCAGACCTCCACCTGCCTTGGCCTCAACCCAAGCCTCCTAGCCAAAGTTAACTTTTGTTTCTGCAAAATCAAGAAAATACTCATCATTTAGCAAACTGATAATAATTAATTTCTTAAAAGCTTCTCTAATTAATTTAATAACTCCATCCCAAATTGATCATATTTTTTTTCAATAATCAAACTTTGCAGTATTTATACACCCAACTTTGATTTGAATCAAAATTATCATATTAATAATTCATTATGTTGAAAATACTATTTTTTGATATGTTTTTCGGTAAAACATATCTTAAAATTTGAGTACTAAATTAAAAAAATTTACTCATCAAAATTCAAAACGAACGATTTGATCTTTGAATATGGTGTGAGTATTAGATACTTACAGGATTAAGGGTGTTGTGTTCTCTAAAGCTTTGTTCAAGAACAACAGACTGATCTTTAGACAACCTCAGTTTCTTCCTTGAATTGTCACCATCTTCTTCATCACTCATACCTCTTGAAGAAGCCCTCTCTGTTTCATTCTCACTTCTCTTCCCACTCATACTCGATATCGAACTGTTTGGCGACGACGTTCCGGCTTCCTCCTCCGCATCCACCGTTGCCGGAAGTCTATTACAATTCCAGCACAATGGGTTTAAATCATTCTGTCTCTAGACTTCTATCTGCATGAGCAAAAAATTAATTAGATTTACTAATTGTTATTACATTTACAATAAATCGACCACTTTATCTATCAATGATCCAAGTTAATAAATTTTTGTAAACTTAATTGACATGAATAATTTTGATTTAAATCAAAATTATCATATTAACAAACACTAGTTTTTGATATGTTTTTTCATTAAATATTATTCTAACGCAAACAAATATTTTCTAGTATTATGTATATAGCTTTAGATATTATTTTTTTGGTTGTCAACTTTTGATAAATTAAGGTGGGGAAATACATGATAAGATAAAGTTTGCATTTGATGATTTCAAAGAATAAAAGATTCAATCTTTTACTTGTAATTCAGATCGTTAATTCTCAATTTAATTTCAAAAAATGGGATCAAGTTACGTTTTAATTCTAGATAATTCAAATGTTGGAATTTAATCCGCAATTTGATCTTCTGTACAACTTATGGAATCAACGTTTTCGTGAAATTGGGGACCAAATCATAGTCATATAGTCACTTTCTGGACCAAATCCCAACTTTGAAACTATTGAGAATTAAAACGCAACTTGTCTACCGTCTGAGACCAAATTGATAATTAATTCTATTCAGATCGTTTTTTTTTTTGGGATAGGGGGTGGGGGCTGTGATCAAGAATTTAACCTGAGGATAGGGAAGTTTCAGGCCAAAAAGAATTATGAAAGAGATTAAAAGGTGAAGTAGAAGTCAAAGTCGAAGCTGAAGAAGGCATCAGATTTAGCTGAAGTGAAGTCGTACAATTTGAGGCCTTAATATTTTTATGATTTCCTGGGAAGCTTAAGCTCAAGCTTAATCCCAAATCTTCTTTTTGAACTACCATGTTGGTTTGATATCTAAAAATTAAATATTCAATTTTCTTGGTTAATATGTATCTTTGCTACTGGTGTTTGAAGAAAGAGTGAAAAGAAAAGATATGTAGCTTTGGAGTATGTGGTTTGATGGCTTTGTGGAGTGGTATGCAGCATTATATAAGCATTCCTTCATGGTTTTGTAATTAACTAGTAATTTGATGCGTTGCACGTGACAATTATTACTTCTAATATTTTGTTGATTATATATGTTATTTCTGTAAGAGCTTACAAATATTTTTTTTTTAAACATAATGTGAAATTATAACTTGATTTTTCAATATTATTAATAAATGTCTAAAAGTTTGTTGTCTTTAACAATTTAACTATTGTCAGGCTTGAAATAAATTTGTATTCGCTTCAATTAAAAGATCCATGTTGTTGGTAGTGAATTGAATTTGTTTGATCCAATTAATTTTGAAGATATGAATAGTGTTATTTATAATTATAATAGTAATTCTTGTCACATCTTTTAGTTAGAGATTTGAGGACTCTGTATACAAGATTTGACATATTTCTTGATTGTGCATTATTCACTATACATTGTAGTTGGTTTTGCCAAGTACAAGTAAGGCCAAGTCACCATCATATATAACCTCTTTCTGAGATCAAAACCAATTATTATTATTTGGAAAATAGTTAAAAAGGTACAATGTGTATGTTATAAATAGATATTGATGGTGTTATATGTCACTGATTATTGTAAAAATAATTAAATATATATTTATTATTTTTATAATTGTTGGGAATTATTGACATAATGTTAATGTTGAAAAGAGTTGGTGAATATATAATTGTTAATCTTGTGATTTCTTCAATGTGATTGTCTCCAAAATTCTTGCAATATATTTCATCCAATGTCCTAGTTGGTAAATATGTGATTGTTAACCTTGAACACCTTTGGCAAGAGTCGTATAATTCTTTTGTCAGATTGAGAATCTCTTCGATTATGGTCTTGAACCAATATAATCGTCCTTGTAATTTATTTTAGCAAATTATTCATGCGATTTGCAATATGTTTTCTCGTAAAATTAAAAATTATTTTTAATTTTTTTGAACGTTCATTACTTTTTAATTATATATTGAAGTTCTGTAGACATTAGTTGTCTTGCAATTAATAAAACTACGATATGTTTAACTTAATTTGTTGAGGTTATCTTCGCTTATAAAAATAGTATACATTAAAACATGTATGGAATTATATATTCACTAAACCAACCATTCTTTAAATGCTTCTCATCTTAACCACTGATAGTACCCTTAAGAACCATCTTATGGGGGTTTATTTTTGAATAAACCAAGTCAAGATTTATTGATTCAATTTCATATAAAGATGAGACGAAAGCTTCAAGTTTCAAATTTAGATGATAAAATTATGTAATGTATGTGTATATTACATGGAAGTTGTGGATGCCAACATAATGTCAAATAGATTGAAAATGTTAAGTAATTATTCAAAGATATATTCATTTATCAAGTTAGACGAATATATGACATTAACTTATAAATATAATATATGTTGCTAAAGGTTATATTAGTATTTAGTAATTTTTACTCTTATTTACAAATCGTACTCATCATTTGTACGAGACATATTTAATTAGTAGTGTGATACTTATTACTGAAATAATGAACTTAGAAAAGATAATTAATTAATAACTTTTTGAATAGTATCACGTATAACTTCTAATTATTTTTCTTTAAAAATATAATTTATAGTTTAGAATAGAAAATGTTACAAATCTTGAAAAAGAATCATCTCGAATACTTGATTGATACAATATATAAAAAAACGTGACAGATTCATACAAAAATTTCTACTACTTATATCTTGAGATTTGAAAATATTTAGTAGTAACAAAATATTTACAAAACATGTATTCATAAGTAACAATTTTGTGCATATGAAATAACAGATTTGTTTTCATTGTTCATCAAAATTAGATAGTTTCATTTTTCATGCCAAATATTTTATCTATACTTCAATTTCCTCAACTTTGTTTATTGTAAATATTATTCCCTCAAATTATTTTACTATTATAAAAATATTATATTTTTAATTGTAAATTTTCAAATAAAAATTATGCATCTTGTATCGCGAAGAAAGATTTTATTAATTATATGTACTCCGAATAATAAAATCCTTAGGGGAAACCCTCCTTGATACAAAGAATATTTATCAAGCATGATTTGGATGAAGGCACTTGAGGTCTTGACTTGGGGATATGGTTCGAACCGGGGCACTTGAGCAGCCCTGATCCCGTGTGATTGTGTAGACTTGATCGTTGTCTTGGACTTGGATCCTTGAGATATGAAAATTTGGATGGGAGGGACTTGAACACTCTCCGCTTGATTGAGATGGAAGTAGGCTAGCTAGTGAGTTGGACGCCTTCTTTGACTTGGATAGGTGGGCTGGCTAGATGCTCTATCCTTCTTTGTTGGATATGTCACTTGTGGTGGGACTTTAGAACCTTATAGGCTTAGGGGCTCGGTTCATGAATGATAGGGGCCTTAGCGACTTGGCTATCGATGTTGGATGTAAGTAGAACTGGCCGAGCGTATTTCTATTCTCTTTTAATTGACTTGGAGGGTTGAGTGGGCGGCTCGGCTTCTCATCGGCTTAATGGGATGAAGTGCCCTACTTTCTGAGTATGTTTCACGAGGCGCCTATTTGGTGTAGGAGGTAGGGGCTTGATGGATTTGATCTACTCACAGTTTGAGGTAGTGTAAGAGCTGGCAGTATTTCCTGTAGCTTGTTGGGGATGGACAACTCCACTTCTTATCGGAGATTTCGGGTTGTCAACCTTCTTTGAAGGGGTTAGACGCCTATTTGGGTGTAGGAGGTAGGGGCTTCAGCTGCTTGATCCTCCCCTGGATTTGATGTAGTGTAGGGGCCTAATGGCGTGTTCCTGACTTGTTGGGGAGGAGAGACTCTTTATTTCTTTGGAGACTCGGATTATGCGCCTTCCTTGATGGTTTTAGAGGCGCCTTCTTGGTGTTTTCGATTGTCTGGAGTGCTTTTTCCTTTGAATCTTCAAGTTGGAGGTGCTTGATTTATGCCTTGATGCTTAACTGTGAGCTTTTACTGCGGCTTTGTCTTAGCTTTTTCTCCCACTTCTTGGTTATGATTATTTTAAAAAATATGAAGGTATTTATAGGCTTTCGGGCCTAATTCTGATTGGTTGGTTTGTTTTTAGGTGGATCATGATCTTGACCGTTGATTTTGAGCGTGACGGGCCGAGTCAATGTTTTTGCATACGATTTATTCTCGACAATATGGAGTAGGCGCCTATTATAGGAGTTTTTAAGGTTAAGGATGAATTTATTTATTGACCCCGACATTCCCTCGCTTCATTAATTTAAGCATTGTATCTTTCGGAAACTCTATTCTAGGTTTAAAAGTAGGTTTATTTAATGTAAACCCTTAATTTTATCCTAAAATTAATATCAGGTCCTTGAATCCTGGGAACCCTATTATTTTCTCCTGACTTGAATTTAATTCGGGAGCTTGGGTGAACCCTAATCAACATGTGTAATCGTGTGACCGGTCGAAAATTAATTTAATTAACAAATCCATAAAATGAATTTTATTAATTAAAAGTAATTAAAATTCCACTATCTACACATCTCAATTACAGTTAAGTTACTAACTAAGTTAAATTAATTTTTAGATGATTTATTATTGTAATCCCAACTTATAGAATGACACTTATCAAATTTAAAATTGATTATAAATTATTATTATTAAAATACTAAAATAGGATAAAATTTAAAAAAATCAACTAATTTATCAGTTGCATATTTGTATTTGATATATAATTGTCAATTAAAATGATGCACATATGAAATGTATTGTAAATGTGAGCCCACAAATATTATTGAAATATCAAATATAAAATGAATAGTAATAGGAGTATTTGAATATTATTAAAGGGGGTAATTTTTGTAGTATAAATATCCCTCCATTATACATAATAAACACACCAAAAATTTCAAGAGAAAGAACAAATATATCATTTGAGTAATTTGTGTGTTAAGTTTGAGCGTTTGATATCCGATTACGTGCTCAGCCACGATCGTCTCTATAGTAACTGCTTACTATTATGTATATTATATATTCTTATCACTTTTGATATTTATTTTGTTATATGTTTTACCCCTATTATAGATAACTAGCAATATGTCAAGTATTCTATAGTAGATCGGATATTATTATTTTATATTTTACTACTGTTATGAATGGCTGGTATATGTCAAGTATTCTATAACTTGAGCCTATTATAGATAAGCGGCTACATATGTCAAATATTCTATAATCGAGGCGTTTATTATTATTTTATGTTTTACCTATTATAAGATAGCTGGCTATATGTAGTATTCTATAATTAGGAAGCTATTTATAGATAGCGGCTATATGTCGAGTATTCTATAATTGAGGCGTTTGTGTGTGTGTCGTTATTTGCTGCTGATATAGAAAGCGCATCTCGCGTCTAGTGATCTATAATAGGCGTAACTATTATTATGGAAGCGGCATCACGTCGAGTGCTGCGTAATAAGCATGAATTATTTTAGGTGGAGAGTTAAATCACCATATCGTGTTTATTTACTTATAACTTAGTGGAGGTATAAAACACCCCACTTATTTATTATCTAACTATTGTGTCACCCACTTATTTTATTTGTTATTAAGCGTAGAATTATTTGTTTTTATAATCATATGTGTTCATTTTATCGTATGATCGCTGCATTATGTGCATTCTAAACGACTTCTGTCGTATTTTAACACACTTAAAAATATTTTTTCCTTCCCCATTTTCTAACATTGGCAAAACGATAAAATTAATATTTTTCACATCCTCAAGCGGTGAAAATGCTTGGTAATAAAATAGTAAAATAGGACATACTCAAGAATTTCACCCTACTAAATACTTCATTCCCTTCAGCATTTCTAAACATATGCTCGAAGTATTTTATAACCCAATTCACAATGGCTTGAAATATTTTCTAGTGTTTGTCGCTATAATGGCACTCTCTTTTCATAATGGGTTTTATTAAAGTTGAAGAGATAGGTAAAGGAATGACAACATTTGCAGTAATTAGTATTTTACCATTTCTAATCTTGCTTGGATTGTTTATTTTTTGTTTAGATAGAGATTTCCGTGAAAGTGAGAGCATGAGGTATTTGTAATTGAATAAGATTTCAATCCATGTATTGAATCACGAGAATGTAATATTGAATAAAATGTCATTTTTTCGTATTGATTGCGTTGTTGTGATTTAGATACAATGTCCAACTATAAGCTCAACCGGCTCCTCTAAACCTCAGAAAGGAGACAACTAAATGTCTTGGGCAAAAGCAAAGTTATAAGATATACCGATGTAAAGGGCTTGAAAAATTCTCTACTTGGAATAGATAATGCACAAACACTTCGAGAAATGATTGGAAAGAGAAAGAAAAAGCGAGAGGAAAAGAACTTTACATGAAAAATCTAAACCATAAGACTAATGATGGATCATCTTGATGATGCTTTCTACAAATTAGAATATCTAGAATGTAGAGGATCCTAAGTTCTTATGGGATGAACTCAAAGAAAGATTTGGATACCCAATGGAAGTTCTTTTACCTGCAGCAATCGATGAATGGAACAAACTGAGGTTCCAAGACTTTAGAAGTGTCGTTGATTACAACTCTGCCTTGTTTAAAATTGTATCACAATTAGAATATTGTGGTAAAGTTGTAACTGAAGGGGAAAAATTAGAAAAAACGTTTTCAACGTTTCATGCATCACAAATATTGTTGCAAAGAACAATATAGAATGCGGGAATATAAAAAATATTCAGAATTGGTGCATGCCCTTTTGATGGCAGAAAAGAATAATGAAGTTTTCTTTGAAACCATCGATTCGCTCGAGCTGGGACAATGGCATTTCCGAGTAAATAGCGACTTTTAAGAATTCGTGGTGGTTATGATCGATTCAGAGGTCGAGGCACGTGGTCAGATGCGTGGTAATTTTTTAGAGTGGTTGAGGGTCGTGGGCGTGGTTTTCGTGAATTATAGTAGACCTACGAGAAATTACCCAAATCGACAAGAAAAGAAATTAAAATCGAAGGTTCATTGAAAAATAATGACAATTTGTGTGGAATCTTGGGAAAGAAGGTCATTGGTCTAGGGCGTGTAGAGCCTTAGAACATCTTTATAAAAGATATAAAGCATCTGTAGAAAAAGAAATGAAAAGAAAGGGGAAGTCAATTTTAATGAACATGAGGATGACTCTGGCCTATCCTTTGGTAATCTGAGCTTCGGTGATGGAACAAATGAATGAACTAGACCTAATTGATATGATGAACTACTTTTATGTTTGAATAATGTGTGATGAATAATCTTCTTATTAATACGTATTATGTGTGACTTTAGTATGTAATGTTTGCTTTATATCTATGAAATAATAATGTTGATTATATATTTGTGTTGATTTACTCTCTCTTAGAAGTCTTATAATAATTTACATGTTTCAAAGAGGCTTAACATGAAACACCATTGGAGACATTTGCATCCCAGAACTTGATTGGAACAACCCACACAATCCTCAAGAAGACATATTTTACTGACATCAATCCTACCAAAAGCATTAATTAATACAATTTAGTCTGAGACTTGATTGAAGGATGCGGGCAATAAATGTTTATATTACCAAAATGGAACAAAATTTGTCATTAATGACGCTTTGTATTCTCCAAAGTCAAAAAAGAAACCTATTAGTAAGTTTAATGACATATATCGTCAAAGGGGTATGATCTTGAAGCAATAAGCTGAAGGTAATATGAAATACATACGTATTACTTAGTGTTTGGGAAAGAAAAGAAAATATTAGAGAAACTACAAAAATTGCATACGGATTCACGATTACACTTATATTCTTGAAATTGAATGTAAGCTTAGTAATAAAAGATCCCAAAGCGTATTCTTGTGGCATGATCGTTTAGGTCATCGGCTCCTGATGATGAGAAAAATAATTGAAAGTACACATGGTCATCCACTTGAAAGGTTTAAAGATTAATAGTGAAGCTTGTTCTCTAAGAAAATTAATAACTAGGCATGCACCATTACAAGCTTCCTAGATCCACTGCATTTCTTGAAAGAATTCAAAGGGTGATATATGTGAACCCTATCCATCCACCATCTGGACCGTTTAGGTATTTTTTATGGTATTAATTGATGCATCAGTAGATGATAGTCGCGTTTGTTTATTGTCAAGTCGAGATATGGCATTTGCAAGATTTCTTGCTCAAATAATCAAATTAAGAGCACAATTTCCTGATTATACTATAAAGAAAGTTAGACTTGACAATGCTGGTGAATTTACATCTGAATCATTTAATAATTATTGCATGTCAATTGGAATTACTGTTGAACATCCTGTTCCTCATGTGCATACACAAAATGGTTTAGCCGAATCATTAATTAAACGTCTTCAGTATATTGCTAGACCATTGATAATGAGAACAAAATTACCAGTTACTATATGGGGTCATGCAATTTTACATGCTGCATCATTAATACGTTTAAGACCAAGTGCTAATCATAAACATACTCCATATCAACTTGCAATTGGTCAAGAACCAGATATTTCCCATCTAAAGATTTTTGGTTGTGCAGTTTATGTACCAATAGCTCCACCACAAAGAACAAAGATGGGACCTCAAAGGAGGTTGGGCATATATGTAGGGTATGAGTCACCCTCTATTATTAGATATCTTGAACCTTTAACAGGTGATGTTTTTGACGAGTTGCAGGGGTGTCATTCGGCGAGGCAGTTTTCTAAATCTAGGAGGAGAAAAAGCTTGATCGAGAAAAGGACATAATATAGTATGTGTCATCTTTCTTTACATGTGAGGACCCGGTATAATAAATCATGGGAAGAAAATGTAAAAAGAAATTGTGCACTTACAAGGCTTAAAATCGATTGCCGAATTCATTCTTGATATGAAAAGAGTGAAGCAAAGTCACATGTACGGTGATAATACTCCTTCTCGGATTGAAATTCCGGAGCAAAATGATGTAGCAAGTACATCCAAGGCACGCTGAGCGTGGCCGGCTACGTGGAGTTCTAAGGATAAAAATCGCCGAAAGAAAGGTCGAGAAAAGATTGATATGAATGAAAGTGATCTTGATAAGACACTAAATGATAATGATAAGCCGGGATAGAAAAAAGTGCTCTTGAAGAAGCACAAGATGATGAAAATAGAGATTATTAATAATGAAGCTGAAAATAAGAATGATCTCGAGATTTCTATATCAATTATGTTAATACAGAAAATCTTTGGAACCGGAAAAATAAGCATATTGATGAAATATTTGCATTCTCCATTGCATATGAAATTATGAATGAAAATGATGATCTGAACCGGATACGTAGTTGAATGTCAAAGATGGAAGCTTGATTGGCCAAAATGGAAAGATGCAATAGATACTGAATTGAAATCTCTTAAAAATCGAAAAGTATTTGGGCCTATTGTGACTATTCCTGAAGGTATGAAACCTGTTGGTTATAAGTGGGTATTTGTGAGAAAACGAAATGAGAAAAACGAGATTGTAAGATACAAGGCTCGTCTTGTTGCACAAGGTTTTTCTCAAAGACCCGGAATTGATTATGAGGTAACTTATTCTCTCTGATTATGGAGGGCGCCCGTTACTTTTTAATAGGTTTTGTCGGGTATCTAATAATCTTGATATGCATCTTATGGATGTTGTTACAGCCTATTTATATGGATCACTTGATAGTGATATATACATGAAAATTCCGGAAGGATTTAAAATGATTGAAACATCTAAACCCAGAGAAATGTATGCAATTAGGTTGCAAAGATCACTTTATGGGTTAAAACAATCCGGACGAATGTGGTATAATAGGCTAAGTGAATATTTACTTAAAGAGGACTACATCAATAATCTATTTGTCCTTGTGTGTTTTTTATAAAGAAATAATATAAGTTTTTGTAATCATTCTTTGTCTATGTTGATGATCTAAATATTATTGGAACTAATAAAGAAATCAAAGAAAGCGATGAATTACTTAAAAGAAAAATTTGGAAATGAAAGATCTAGGAAGACCAAGTTACGCCTTGGTTTCTGATTAGTACACTAAAAATATTTTGGTACACCAATCAAATTGAAAGGGTATTGAAAAGATTTAACATGGATAAGGCAAACCCTTTAAGTACTCAGATGATGGGCAGAACACTTAATATTGAAAAGGATCGTCTAAGGGAAGAAATGAAGAAGATCTTGGTACTGAAGTACCATACCTCAGTGCAATTGGAGCCTTAATGTATCTTGCTAATTGTCTGAGGGCGATATAGCTTTTGCGGTGAATTTACTACTTGAATTTGATTCTTGTCTACAAAGAGACATTGGAAAGGGATAAAACATATATTTCGATATCGCGAGATGCGTCGATCTTGGTTGTTTATCCCTAACAATACAAAACCGATTTTGCTTGGTTATGCGGAATCGCGAGGTTATTTATGGAATCCGTAATGCTAAATCACGGGCCGGATGTATTTACATATGGTGACATTTCTGATATCACGGAGATCCCAGCGGACCATACTTGACTTCTTGAATCATCTTTGAAGTAATAGCTCTTCACGAAGCAAGCAAAAAGTGCAGATGGTTAAGATCAGTGATACAACATATCCAAGGAGCATCCGGTTTATCATTTGATAAGAATCCAACAATTATGTATGTGCTACTCAGATGAAAGAAGGATATATCAAAAGTGATAGAACCAAGCATCCCCAAAGTTCTTTTCATTCACTCAAGAACTTGAAAGAAGCAAGGAGAGTAGATATCCGGTATATCCGTTCATGGCATGTGTGATAATGTAGCGGAATCTCTTCCGCAAAGAGCTCTTCGGCATCGGTTTTCAGAAGCACATTCAAAGTATTGGAATACGTCACTTTCGAGATCTTTGAAGAACTACCACCTATGTTTCATTGAGGGGGAGCATACTGGGTACTCTTTTCCTTATGAGGTTTTTGTCCCCAGGTTTTGCCTCATAAAATGAGCAATATGTGTTCTATGTAATCGATATTATTTGATATTTCAAAGGGAGTGTTGTAAATGTGAGCCTGAATGTTGAAATGTCAAAAATGTAAAATAGTAATAGGAGTATTTGAATAGTATTAAAAGGGGGTAATTTTTGTAGTATAAATACCCCTCCGTTGCTACATAATAAACACACCAAAAATTTCAGAAAGAATATATATATCATTTGAGTACTTTGTGTGGTTTTGAGCCGTTTTGATATCTGGGTTTCTGGCATACACACATATAATGATGCTACCTCTTTTCCCTTTTTTGGGTTGAATGTGAGAGAGTGCGTGGGCAAAACTGATTTTACAGCTAAAAAGCTTGGCTTGGGCTTGAGAATATCCAAGCTGCTTGAAGAAATAAATTATTGCTAACTAATGACAAGTCCAATTATGCAATTGGTTCAATCATTTTGTTAGAATTTTTATATAAATCTAAATATAATTTAATAATAATATATTGGAAATACTATATTTTGATTGTTTTTACATAAAATTAAATTCTGAGTTCACCATTTAAAAAGTCAATTTGTCAAGAATTCAAAACTAAATGATATTTTAACGGAGTAATTATCATGTGTGACGAAGAAAATATGGAGAAATTCAAGAACGACCTTGCTTGATTATGTGAGAAATGATTTATTCCTATTGAATCAAAATGCCTAATAATGACTGCCCTTCAATTGCTTGGTAAGACAAGCCATGCAATGAAACCTCATTTCATATTGCCTGAAAATGGCAACATGGGTGTCTAAGGTGAGGACCACAAAGATTGCACTGGCCTACATGATATGATCATGAACAAATTCTTACCAAATAATGAACTTGCCTTATGAAACCAGTCTGGCTTGTTAGGCCAAGATATCCCATGAGTATCTATCTAGTCATGATTGGAACATATACACATAAAATACCCAACACAGTTTATATCCTAAGATGCCCCGCCACATTATTACTTCCCCTGATATCTGAGGTAAAATAACAATTGAAATTGGAAGGCCACCAATAATGAACCATTTGTTAGACTTGTCTATGACATATAAAGATGTATAAAACCGAGCTTTTGTAACAGGGATCCATAGTCGCTACTCGTCGAGTGTATATTGGGTAGACATCGGGCTGTCGTAATAACTTGCAAGTAAATTATATTAGACAAGCCTCGTGTGACCGACTTAATCAAAAAAGTGTTGGGAGGGAGAATCGATATATAAAACCGAGCTAGATTGATAAGTTGAAGCATGAGGAAGGGAAACAGATGGGGCCAAATTTTAATCGAAGGGATAAAACACTAGAGGATGGAGTTCACGTGAATGTGACCAATAACATGAACTTACCAATTCTAAGTCTTCCGGTTCTATTATTAGTACCCTACCTCACGTGGACCGAAGAACATGTAATATTGGAGACACGTGATCTCCAGTATCTATGTAGCTGTCCAAATAAAGATGCACATTACCCTATAAGTCCAAAATTAAATGAAAAATTAGTCCCAAATGAAAAGGAGGTGAAAAGACAGTTCAACCCAAGGGCAAAAAAATAAGTTAGAAAAAAAAGTTTGGTTAATCATTTTAACATGTAACTTATAAGTTAAAATACCAAAAATTAATAAATTATAGGATAGATCAAATATATATATATATATATATATATATATATATATATGGCATATATAAAAATACCAAAAATTAATAAATTATAGATGTCATATATATATATATATATATATATATATATATATATATATATAAAGTAGGTTGGTCTAATTAAGGATAAAAATTATATATCAAGGTGGACCGATAATAAAAATATATAAAATTTTAAGGAAAAACATAGTATAAATATGATATTTTTCTAAAAATTTAAAGATAAAATTAACATTTTAAAAAGTTTTGTGACGTGCTAAGACCTACCTTAACCCGTGAATAACTTTTCCCTGATACAGGGAAAATTCCTCCTAAATTTTTAAAAATATAATTTTTTTAAACATTCTAAAAAAACTATGCTCATTCTTTCAAATATGATGTAATTTGCCTCCTACTTTAGCTTATATATTTTTCCTTATTTCCTCAGTATCAAGTCATACATTTGTTAGGATTTAAGGCCTAATTTAAATTTCCAAACCCGAGCAGACAATAGATAACGACAAAAATAAATTGCGGAAAATAAACAGACACACAAAATTTATACGTGCTTTCCTCAACGCTGAAGCGACATCCTTTATATTTGAAACCGCCAAACAATTTGTCTCATCGCCCAATCGACCCCCTCTCCATCACCGATCCAGGCAAGCTTTCAGATTTTTGAGCTAAAATCGGCTCCTCCGGCCACCGCAATATCCGACATTTGTTTCATTGACATTATTATCGATCGAAACACACTTCATCTCAACAACATCTACTCCCTGGCCCATAAAATTATGTTTACACCATAACTGATTGTCAAGTTCTTTATATTATCAAAGCTTCCTAATAGATGAAAAATCGGGTGAGGGGTTTGTTAATCATTCTAATCACTGTCTAAGAATTCAAAGGTTATGTAAGACAACTTGGTTAATCTATTATCAACAATCCTTAATTCTTTCGACGACTAATAGACGCAATGACATTCGATCCAAACTTTTACAAAGTTATGCTAATTCCACCTTGGCTGAAAATATATTACGCTTTGTTTGTAGTACTTATTCTAATTGTCTTTATATAGAAATATTTTTATTCACAACTTATAATACTATATAAACATACTCTTCATTGCTAATATATTTTTTTTATAAAAAAATCCTTAATTTTAAGAACTATCTACAATATAGCTTCCCTAAAGCAAAGACAACATCAAATAAACAATTAAAACAATCATATAAAAGACAATTCTTGAGCGTGCAAAAAAATGATTGTTATATAAAATAACTAAACACCTAAGCTGTCTTCAAGGGTCAAACGGCTCCATTGATTGACCAGCATCGTGGTTCTCATCACACTGTCCCTCATCATTTTAGCAAGTTGATTGTGTAAACTTATTATTAATACTACTAATGTAGTAATTCTTAATTTTTTTAAATATTGCTATTTTGAATTCCAATATAACATTTCATCATTTTTCTCTTTTAAGCTCATATTTACTATATATGCAAATAAAAACTTCAATACCAATACATTCATTAAGCCAGGGTATTTTATTCATTAATTGTATATATATATATGGATAAGGGCTGAAATATCATTCATTCTTAAGTGATTTTGTTTTATATGAAAATAGTAGGATGACAACTAAAAACCCAAGAAATTACTACTCAATCATGTGTATCCCATGTGGCTCACAAGCATTCTATTGAAGTTTGCAGCAACAACTAAACGATATCAAGAAGCTAATGGCTTAAATGCTTCCCGACGGCCTCGCTTCCCTTCGCCGGCCATAACTAAAGAGATGTCTTTCACGGATTGATTGATAACATCCTCCTCGCTTCTGTAAGGTTTGTTACCCCAATTCAACCTATTTGATCTAATCGAGATCCGCTTAAAACATTTTGAAGAGACGAGTAACAAGACATGACCATCGTCACTTCCCAACAATCCGGATGTATATGTGAAGGCTTCCCTAACAAAATTTTATGCAGTTAGTCTTGATCGGGTAATAGCTACCCTTAAAGTCCAAATGAGTCAACGAGCAGCTATCACAATGCATATAACGACCTTCTCTACTCAAAGATCCCAATCCGGCCGATGATAAGGGGTCGCATACATCGTGATTTTTCAACGTGGGGTTAGCTGAAGTGGGCAAAATAAAAAGCCTTGTCGTTGAAAAACTCCTTTCGAAAGATGCATTAACTAAGGAGGTTGGGGCCACACATCGAAGTTGGAGCAATTTAAAAAGAAAGTTGACTCAAACAAACGAGCTGGGTGGAGACGGTCCTAAAGAAAGATAGATCAAGCCACCGCTAAGCCACCACCTCGGGGAGAGAGAATATGGGAGGGATGCGGGCACCCGGCAGTAATAGACACACCCTCCCGCCACCCCTCCGCAAGGCTTGGTAAAGTTCAACCAAATTCTGTGTCCCAAAAGATGCATGCGGCGGACCCTCGAGTGGTCGCTATATCCGAGATATTCCCCGCTAAAAACTTTTTACCTGCTCGGTGACGCGCGAAGAACCGACAATGGTGGATAAGAATTGGTATTGTAATTGGTTACCACGCAGCATGGTCATGCGACACTAATAAATGCGACATTGAAGCGACATCGCAAAGTTGGGATAAAAGGTGGATACCCGGGGCGAGTTTCAGGCCAGCTTAGAGACGGCGTCGTAGTGGCATGGTCCTCAAGGCGCTGACCGGGAAAATCTGGTAAAAGGCATTCCCTTCGCCAAGAATGTGACAAATCGATACGATATCAGGAGGAATCGCTAGAGGAGGCGATTCCGAACGCCGGAAAAACTACTCGCAGGGAAAGCCAGAGCAGCTCGTTGGAACCATGACGAGGAGCGAACCAATATCATTTTCGGACAACAAATTACATGGCATTGAGCTCCCACATGATGACACAGTGGTCATCACTCCACTTATAGCGAACTTCACAATAGAAAGAATGTTGGTCAACACGGAAGTTCTAAGGACATTGAGTATCTCAAGACCTACGACAAGCTCCAACTATCCCAAACCATACACAACTCCATAAAGAACTCCTCCTCGAAGGTTCAGAGGTCATGCTGGGTATACCCAATAGGGATTACTACTCCTACAATGATCAAAGCCCAAATTTAGTGGATATAAACGATTCTCATACAACGGGTCGACAGTCGGCCGATATTAACAAGACAGGCATCGCCTCCCCTTCACCTCGTCGAAATTTCACACCGCGAGGGGGAGGCATGCGGGAAGTATCCGGAAAGAGCTTGGTGAGGAGGCCATCTTGATACTAAGAACGCGGAAGAAATTGAAAGAACGTAATTTAAAGCCATCTCATACTCAAGTCAATAAGTGGTGCTAATTTGAGGAGGAGGATAACTTGCCAAAGGAAAGTGGAAAATCAAATGCCACACCGCATCACAAGGTGGAAGAAATTCCATTCTAAAGTCATGGTCGAACGGCGCAGCCTCTCGTGATTGAACAAAGTCGAAAAACACCCATCGGCAGGTTGTCTCGCGAACGAGAATTTTAAGATGCTGCTCGACGGGGTCTTAAAGATACTTTAGTATTCCTAAGTTGGGCGATGCATCGATTACATGTAGATTCGATGTTCGTTATCGCTGCAGAAAGTGACCCTTCAAGAATGCAGAAGACATGACAAGAAGAGTGTGTTTCAAAGCCTTATTGAAAGCTTCCGCCATCCGCTGAATCCAATTCCCCGAATGGATAAAGAAACGTAGTATCGCAAAGGCGCTAACAAAAAGTGGAGAATATGCACCGATTTCACATGTTTGAATAAAGCTTGTCCTAAGGACTTCTACCCGTTACCCCGGCCGAAGATTGGTGGACGGAAGACCCGGGTACGTAAGCCTCCAAAGATGAAGAGAAAAATTTCTCTTCACGAGTATGGTCTGTTTTGTTGGAAAGTTATGCCGCTCGGTTGAAAAACACGGCGGGGTACATATCGTAGAATGGTAAATTCCATATTTACAAGACGATAGCTAAACATGGAGATTTATGTGGACGATATGATAGTAAAAAGTAAGCAGACTCCACCGTCTGGGTAACCCGAAACCTTCGAACACCGTAGGCGAAGAAATGCGGATCAACCCCCGAGAAATGCTTCGTTTGGGGTTACTCAGGAAGTTCCTCCTTAGGCTACATGGGATCGCAGCGTAATGAGGAATCGAGCAACACCTCCCGACAAGATAAAAGTGTTTTGTATTTATGACGCCAACCAAAAAAAAAGAAAATATGTGCAAACCTAACGGTGCCTAATAAAGATTTAACCTATTTCATTCTAAGTCAAGAAATAAACATGTCATTCTTTAAGAACTTAAGACGCGCTTCATGGGAAAAGTTCCGCTGGGATGACGAGCGCGTGTCCGAGCCTTCGGGGCTAACTAAAGTGTGATCACTCTGTGGTCGCCAAAATTGCTTGCAAATGGATCTCGAACAAATGAAGAATTGCAATTCTACTTAGCTGTTTCGGATGAAGCGGTTAGTAGTGTACTAATCCGAGAGGGTACACAAAAACCTATCTATTACGTGAGCTAATGCTCGCATAGGCGCATTAAACCACCCACCGATTGATACGCTCACCAAGGTAGTCATTTCCAGCCAGAAGTCAAGATATATTTCGAGTATCACCCTATAAAGGCATCACGCATCAGTCTCAAAAGGGTATCGCTAGTCCAAAATTATCGACGACTCACAAATACGGGTGATCAATTTAAACGAGTTCTAAATATCTTTTATGAACCGTGAACAAGTATCAAATCCCAACAAAGGTGATCACATATTTTATTGTTGAATGCACTACGAAACCTCCATAACGGATCACCGAACTTAGTGAGGGGCACCCTGAACCACTGCCACATTGGATAGTATAAGTAGATTGAGCCAACAATACAGTGGAAAGCGGGGCAAAATTGTTGATACGGACCGACGGGTACATAAATGGAATATGCTTTGCGGTTTAACTTCGAAACAACCAATAATGAGGCAGAGTATAAGGCTATGGTGGAAGGACTAGAGTTAGTAGAGTCCTTGGGTATTAAATGAATTCTGGTGGAAGGAGATTCCAAGTTGATAATGGATCAAAACAGAGGCGATTGTGGGATTAAGAGCGAAGCTCTAATAAAATATCTTTGGCTAAGGAGTTCACCCATGTCGTGTTTGAGCATATACTGGGAGAAATGAAGAGGTGGACTGATGTCAAAGCTCGCTGCACCACTTATTACAATGAGTTACCAAAAAGAAGATACGTAAGTCCATACGAGCGAATGGGGCCCATGAAATATCAAGGTTGGTCCTGGAATAGCGTTGATGAACACCTAAGATCGGAGGACATCCCAAAAGTATACGCAAGTCCACGGCGGAGGGTGCCGGAGCCATATCGAGGAAGATCTTGGCTACCAAAATAACCCGCACCGGATTCTTTAATCATAATCGGTGATTCAACAGATTTTGTCTAAAATGCTGCTTGTCGGTTAGGAAATGTCTCCCCAACAAATCTCCCACTACAATTTTTGGATTCTAAACGTATTTAAAAATTTAAACTAATTTGGATACGAATCTTATGAATACTTGTGAATATACAAAAAAATAATAAATAATCTAATTTCTAGAGTGTACCGTTTCTTCTTGAATATAAGGCTTCTGATAATGGAAATGAGATGAAGCCTAAATACCCAAAAATAAAGTATTCCAAGAATGTCCACACCAACAATCGATCCGAATCCTCCGTGGCGTTTTTATTTCAGGAACGATCAAAGTGAAACTAAACAAAACAAGAGAAAATACCTTTCCAAGTGAGTGGGGGCTTCAATAATAGCGGTTATGAGAAAAAGGAATTCTTCACTTCTTAAGTCGAGGAACGAATTGTTGTAAAAAATATTACGAGAGGAGTCGGCTCCTCTTTTATAGACTTTATATCATTAACGCCTTAAGCCCAAAATCCAACAAGTTTGTTAACGGGTATGATCAAGATAAGATAAATACTGGAGTAAAATAGATATACCGAGACGAGCATAATGAGTGGAGTATTTTTGGTTACATTGATAATAATATATTTAGGATCGTGTTCATTAAATTTAATGACAAAAGGAATAAATAAAAACACCACACCAAACGAGATCTTAAAACACTTACTCTATAGTATTAACTCTAACCCCAAAAAATATCTTCCCATCCTTATCCTTTCTTCTCACGAAATCATCATCATCATCTCCACCATTTCAATTTTTTTTTTTTTTCTTTTGGAAGTTTCTCATTTTAGTTCAAGCTTTAAGTGTTCCTACAATCATCTAAGCATCTAAGTATATGATACAACTCTTAACCTCTTCTTTTCATGTCTTAAAACATCTAGATGGTATGTTATGTTTGTTTTATAATTGAAAAAATTTAGAGAAAATGAATATTATGTTAAAAGATTGAATTCTTATATACTAACGTATGGACAAAAACTATATCTTATTATGACCGATAAATTGGAATATTTTTAGGAGTATATCATTGAGAAATAATCATATTATGTATGTGTTTCTGATTTTATTTCTCTATTTAATTGTGATTTTATATAAGAAATAGAAAATAAATAGTAAAATATATTTCAAAATTATGAAATTTTGTTTTGAAGTAAGTTTTGTCATGTGGAGTCAATTCTATAAAAGAAGCGTTTTGATTTTGAAGTTTTTTGTATTTATTATAAATTATGGAAGTTAAATGATAAAAAATGAAATACAAATGGGAACAAATACATGGTTTTATGGAAATAATTTAATTGAGTATTTTAGGATTATCTAACGAAAGCTCTCCACATTCTCACCAAAATTTGGAATTTTTAGAATTTTTTTTTACTATTTTTGGTGATTTAATGACTAGAAATGATATTTAAATCAAAATAAATTATTTCAAGATTTTAAATCAAGTTTGTATTTCTTCAAAATTTTGAAGGTAGATAAGAAAAAATTTCAAAATTTTGGAAATTTTAAAACTGATTTTGATATTTATTTTGAATTACGAGACTTGTGATAATAACACCGGATTTAAAATGGAGAAAAATATAGTTTTATTGCATAAAAAATATTCGCATTATTTAGACCATTTACTATACTTTTGAACTAGAATAATTATATCTAGACTTGTTGGATTATTTTTTATATTTATTTGAGTTTTACAGATTAAAAGTGAGATTATGTAAAAAGATAGTAAATACGCATATAATTGCTTTTGGATAGAGTCGAGTCTCGGACTGGCACGTGACTACCTAGAGATATTTTTAGCTGCTTTTGCTCGAGGTGAGTACAAATCTCATGTTGGAAACCTTTCTCAAGGCTATGTTATGGTTATATATTTGGTATGCTATTGGGTTATATCAAATTTAAGCATTGAAATACTGAAGATTGATGCCATGTAGATTGTTGTAGTTGTCATGGATTATACTATGAGTGCTGTGTGTGATTGTGCTTACGGTGGTTATGATCGTTATGTCATTATGTTTATATATAAATGTGATTTATATGTCCGGGATACCATTCGTGGTATTTCAGATTCACTAGTTTCTCGCAGCCTTACCCCCCTTTTCTCTCATGGGCGGCATTTTATGCCTAGGGTTTCTGGTAGCTGATTGGCCGAGGGTTACCAAGGAGCCGTATCGATGTGTCATGACAAGCATCAGAAAGGGGCGGACGGTGGTAAAGCACTCACCTCCTTATTCCGCTTAAGTTATGTTTCTAGAACTTAGATGTCAGAGTATCGGTGGGTCATGTTTGACATACTACTACTATGATGCATCGGAGACTATGTTGTGTACTGTTTGGTTGTATTATTCCAAGTTGATGTATAATTACGCTGATGATGCTAATTATGTGGCGTTATTGCTTAGTCCACTACTTACGGACAAAAAGTAGACACATTATTTGGCGGATTAAGATCAGAAAGCAGCGGATGTGGCGACTGAAGTCCTCAAATACCCTTCCCATTTTATTATGTTTCTGTAGCCTTAGATGTTGTATATCGAGGGGTCATGTTTCTGACATAGTACTAAGATATGTACGCGAGACTGTGTTGTGTATTTTTTAGCTTGTATTATTCCAAGCTGATGTATATTATGTCAATGATGCGACCGTGGTGGAAGGTTGTTAGTTCACCACTTGGACAAAAGTATATTATTAGATTAATGTAAAATGAAGCTTCATTTATGTTGTTATCCACGATTGGTACTCTGTACAGGTTGACGATGATCTTAACCTCGTATGCCGAATTCGGGTGGGTCGCGTTACACGTTTTCCCTTTAAATCTAGTTCTATCTAGTAAGATGCTTCTTAACAATTTAAAGAATGGTTTATAAGCCAACTCTCATTCACTTGAATTATTCAAATGTTTAGTAAATATATACATTTATATTTTACTAGGAAGTTATTGTACTGAAGCAATAAAAGTAGAGCGCTTCTATTATTTATTCGTATCTCAAATCTATATTTATTAAGATAATAAATAAATTTGTTTAAATATTTAATTTTAATGGAACATTGTCCGATTATGAATTCTAAGTATTATTCATATTTAATCATATTATTCCAAATTTAAAGATTCCATCTTTATGATCTTTCATTTACGTGATTACTACTTTAAAATTCATATAGCCTTACGTAGATTAGATTTCAAGTCATCTTACTTGAATCTACATGAAAGCATATACAAAAGCTACAGTATTTATGTTTGTCTAACTAACATAATGGAGAATATATCATTTGTAATTTTCATGTAAAAGATTAATCTATACCATGTTATAAAGTGGGAGTACGGTGAAATGCTAAACGCTCAACGAAGACGCTACGATAATTTTTAACAAAATCAAAGTTATTTTTTAATGCATGGTAATTTTAATTTGACACTTGCCCTTTATATGTTTAACATTCGGCTATCAAATTCATTTACATGTTAGATTAAATCTTCTAATTAAAATTATGGCACAAAGCTTCATTGTTATAAAAATATTTATAAACCATTACTTATTTGAATAAATATTTTCATATGATGTATTGATAAACTATCATTTTCTTAGAATTATTAAAATTAAATTTTTATTTTAACAAGAGTTACGATGCACAATCATTGATCAGGTTCAAATACTAGTAATCAACTAACTTGAATTAATCTTAAAGTATAAAAAATTAGTCATGTTCAAAACACAAACAAAGGCAACATTACTGATCAAAGCAAGAAGCTAACTAGACAATATGTTCATAACAATAGTCTAACCTAAACGATAAATTGATCCTCCCGTCGACAATCTCATCCACGCCTGCAAAGCCAGTCCATACAATCTCTAGTAACTTTCACCTCGATCGGCCCCGCATATTTAAAAATGTGAGTTCTACATCCAATGTCAACAAGCATTTATGTATCAAAAAAAGTGAAGTACGACAAATCATTTATACGATTTATCCCTCCTAGGCCGAATCAGGATTTCTAATGACGCCTCATGCCGACGGAATGGTCCTCTTAGTGCATCCGATGACCAAAGTGGTTAGCCATAATCATCCTTGTCATCTATCTACTGCTTCCCTTTACCCTTTGCCTGCGCTTGTTCCCCAAAATCATAGAGCGGAACGCCTCCAGAACTTCATCCATGAGATCATCTCACAAATCGAAGCCAAAGCTTTATTCGTGTTAGAATCTAAGCATTTAATTTATTCGTGATAAAACACCACCATACATCCCGGATCCTCAAATTAATGTATATTAATCTAAACACAAAACAAATGTATGAACACGAGAATCCTTACATCAAGTAAACCTGGAAGTTTAACGAACCTGGGAATCCTCACAATCAACTCAAGGCAAGTGGGAAAGTTCCCTCTCAAAATCCTCCTTCCAAAGCTTGTCTCAACACCGAAATGATGTCCCTCTCTTGGGGATTGCACAACCAAGAGGGAAACTAACGAGCAATTTGAACTTGCTAGAGTCTTTGAAGATTTTAGGCTTGAAACAAAGAGAAAAACTCTTCCAATTCTCTATGGAGTGGGCAAATTTAAAGTGGAGGTTTTTATGACTTATGAAAAACCTTAATCCCCTCTAAATAATTAAGTCTCAAATTCCACCTACAACTCAAGTTAAGAAATCGCTTAATTTGTTAACTTAATTGTAATCAAGCATGAGCCTTCTAATTAAATAAATGAAAGTTACTAAGTGAGTTGTTTTATTTTTAATTAACTTAACAAGTCGATTAAAATACTAACGAGTCACTATCGAATAACTTATCAAGTTATTCATCAATTCCCCACCGCTTAAATACTAACGAAATACTATCGAATAACTTTATGTTGTCTCATCAATTTCAATTGCTTTTAATTGATTAAACTTGCAAGTTTAACCAATTTATGTTCATCAACATATTTGACAATATATAAATATCGAGAGATAAATTTCTCAATATATGTCTCAAAGCTTTAATTTCATTCATGAAATATTATTCGAATATCATCAGACAAAGTACCTGAAATGATATTAAGAAATCAGATAATAATAACACTGACCAATTACTATTATTATAACGATTAATGAGTAAAGATCTAGCAATCGCTAACCCTTAAATTATCACGAGAACCGCACTAGTAATATCCAATTACTAAGGTGGTCTACCAAGTTTCGGTAACTTACTTAACTAAACCGTAAACGAATTGATACACAATTGCCTAATGGCACAATAAAAGTGGAATCAATTCTCATTGATTTCAACAATTCGCTTATCCATTATACCCAATAACGAATCGATAGCTCTCATAGGCTAAGCAATTTGTGATAGTATTTAAGCCTTTAAATTCTTTGATAGATCGGTATTTAATAACCCGCTGCTACGCCTAAGTCATTTTATTAAATTATATTTATCGGTCTGTAAGGGAATTCAAGATGATATCTATAATTTCGAATAAGACGTATATATCGAGACGAATATGATGCAGAGTAATATATGTCTCGGGAATAAATATATTTGAACGTTTCTACCGAGATTTTAAGACGGAAGCTGAAAAAATTAACCGAAACCGAACGGAACTTAATTTTCCCCTCTAAATATCTCACATACCACCACTATTCATCATCTTCATCCAAAACCCATCCCCCTTTCCCCCATTTGACAGATTCCATTTCCCCCTCCCCCTCAATTTTTTTCTTCCATTTCTTCCACCTTTGGGTAATTTCAAGCATATTAAAAAGCTGATTTTCATCTCTCTCCTCAACATTTTGCATCTTTCGAGTAGCAAAGCTCAAGCCTCGTGATGTTTTCTTATGTTTTTGGAGAGGTTGACTTTTTGTCGATTTTTGGTTTTGAATTTTAAAAGTTTTAAAACGGGTATGTATATCCCTAGGCTCAATTATGTGCTCGTGCTGATTATAATTGATGTTGTGGGTCAAAATGCTTGATCAAGAAGTTGACTTTAGGTTGACTTTTCTAAAACTTCTTTAAATTGTATCAGTTATTTCGATGTTAATATAGTTGTTTTGAGTATAATGTGGATGTTTGATGTCGACAAGTAATACGCTTTTAGCTTGGTGCTTTTAAAGTTTTAAAGAAGAATTGCTTTGAATTTAAGGTTGATTATATGGATTAACGGGTCAAATTGATTGTTGGATTGATTAGAAATTGCTTAAAGCGCTGAATCGGGGTGTAGTGGTCGATTTGGATTAGTGGATTTGGGGGTGGTCAGAATTTCAATATTTTTTTTGTCGCTAAACGTCAGTAGTAATATTATCACCGGAGAGCTGTTAACTCGAGCAACTATAATTGTTGTAAATTGGATAGTTAAAATACTAAAATGGGGTTATGATCAGTAGGTAGTAATAGTATTTTCGGTATGCTTATATTGTATGAGCACGGGAAACCATTAATTTGACCACCGAAGTAAGCACTGGCTATTTGCTAGCCAAGGTAAGTATTTATCTCACGGGTGTCGATTAACTACTTGATTGCGATATGTATGATTTCGTTAAATTGTATGTTGAACATGAACCGTCAAGTTGAGTCAGTTGGGCTCTGCCCTGGTTTCACGAGTTTATGTATTTTGAGCGGAGTCGTGACACGAGTCGTGATATGAGCTGGCTTACGATGCTGCTGTATTATCCGTATTTACCTGCGCCGCATGGCAAGTATTTGCTTTCGTAATTACCTGCGATTCTGGCAGTGACAGCTATGTCGACGGCACAAGCTCCCTCCCTCGCAGTCGAGATTGATTTATGGCGCCCATTAGTTGCGTAAACCCGAATTTATATCGAGTCGATTGAATTTCTCTGAAGTTGATAGCCGTCGAGTTGATTGAGCTGATAGAGTCAGCTTCGAGTTGATCGAAAGTGGTTTAGTTGTGCGATTAAGTAGTATTATAGCTGTTGTCGAGTCAGGACTGCTGGATTAGTTGTTAGTCATGAGCGTCGCATTGGCTTTGGCCGATGTAGTATTCGAAAAGTTGTCGTGAAGACATTGAAGTCTTTCTTGAAACGCATTTGGATGTTATTGTTGATGCCACTATTTTGGAATGTTTATTATAGTGACCTTAATTTATGAACATATGAACCCGGATAAGGAAATCGCTAACAACTTCATAACAAGATCTTAAGTTGAAACATATCATGTACTACTTATCTGCTTTACGCGGATTAACCGCTTTATTACATTGCGCGTGATCGGGAGTTAATTTCACTTCGAGGTATATATTTACTAAGCTTCTCGCAGCCTTACACCCTTTCACATGTGGGCTGCATTTTCAATGCTAGGTTGACAGTATGTATCGCTTTTTGGGCTTTGCTGAAAGGATCGTGCTCTGCAGCCTAAAAGTAGCGGCGGGTGGTACTGATCATCATAGTCTCGTTGTTTTTGGATTGTAGCTCATTGTTTATATTTTTGTTATTTCGATTTCGACTCATTTCGTATGTCGATACGTCATACGGAGATCACAGATATCGTGTTGTTATTGTGTGTGGTTGTGTGAAACACCACAATGGATTCTTTTTCTTAAAAAATTCGCTCTCGGTCCGTTGTATATTATTTTGTATTGCCGCTTTCAGATGCGTGTCTTTTGAATTTGGGTCATCCATCGACAGGACTCTGTCCGTGGATTTGGATGATCAACTCGCAAGGCATTTAATTTATCGTTACATGAGATTTCGAGTACCGGAGTAACTCAATCAATCTCACTGGTCTCGAACTATGATTCTCTCCAACCTCTTTATGTTGGATGCAGGGTGCGTAACATCTTTCTCTTTCATCTCTCTTTTCAACATTTCCAATGGGCGAGAGTCTCATACGGAAGATAAATCAAATTAGGTCTAGCATCATAGTACTTGACCTCGGTATTTATACTCCATAGTAGACAAATATAAGGCACTTGACTTCTACGAAAGGTATCATCAATTTCATCGATCGAAGTCTCTCTCCAAACAAGTATTTGTATCCTTTGGAATTCTTGTAGGACTCATCAAGTATTACATATTCACGTGCCTTTGGCAAACATGCACCGCTCTCAAATATTTTGACACCAATAAAGTCTGACCCATATCTTTTCGTGTCGATCGAAAAGGCACTTATAGGAATGTGGACTCATAATCGACTATAGTATAAAAATACAAAAATAGAACAACTAAGTTTATGTCATAAATAATATTCTAAAATAAGATTATATGATAACCATACTGAAGCCATAATCCCAATTAACACACACAAAATATACCAAGAACTCACATAACGTAAACCGACGGCAAAGATGGACTACGAGTCCTACACATTGTTTTAATGATGACTTAAAATTGGATTTACTATCTAACATGCTTAAGTGATTTATTTCATAGGCACGTTGTAAAGGTGCCTCATCGGACTCAAAGTCGATATTCATATCAAACAAGCACAAGATCAAGACATTGAAGATAATGAAGAAATGCCATGAGTTTCAAGGTGAGAATACAATGCCATAAAGATGATTATGGTGATATAGAAGAAGGATCAACCATACAAAGCTTCAAAGTGAAGAATTCGGTATTTAAGAAGAAGATTTGCCCATCTAATTGCCATGAAAGCGATCAAGTAGATAAAGTTTTAACCAAGCAATCAAGATATAATGGAAGAGACGAGTATTGGATGCAAGCCGAAGAATAGGTAAAAGTTAAGTGGTTTGAATCTAACTTTTACTTCCTTCGTTGAACTTGATCGGGGCAGCTTATATGAGAGAGATTTTTTAAATCATTTTTGATAAAAAATTATTAACCGTTTCAAAGTTTTAAGAATGTTTTGTGAAAATAAAGTATTTTAAAAATTATAATACTTATAAAAGTGGGGTTTGATATCATATTAGTAAAGAGTTTGGGGCCTTTCCAACTCATTTTGAATCGTCAAAACGGAAAGCTATAACGGCAAATTATTTTTAAGTTGGTCCATCGCAGGCATACGGTCACGATGAAGACCGGATAACGGTCACGAATTTAAGCTGAGTAAACTGGCAAGTTCATCGAGGGCTCCCATCGTGTTTATATGGTCACGATGAGCACTCCGACGATGGTCACGATGAAGTCGAAAGAACATTCGGCAAGTTCACTCCAGGGCTCCCATCGCGGCCCTCGCCTCAACTGTGGGCACTCACGCATCATCGAATACGAGCTGTGCTTGATCTCCATTTTCATCCCCAAATCTTCCATCTTCTTCCCCAACTCTTCCCAACTCATCCTAAACATTTTTGTGCTTAAATTTCATCATTCAAAGGTTTTATTTCTCATATTTAAACACCAAATCTCTCAAACATGTGAGCTTTAATTTTGATTATCAAAGAGAAAGTATCTGGTTTGTGCCAACACTTTGAAATGAGTAATGGGAAACAAAGCAGCAATCAAGTTGTTCGACATGAAATGCTAAAATGGGGAGTTCAAGATCTTCAATTTCATATCCACTCAATGTAAGGAGTTGTAAATTGTGCTAAATTGTAATCCTATTGTAGCTCATTGAGGAGCATTTAGATATGGATAAAATAACAATCTCTACATCATATAAAGAGATATCCCATTAAGTTAGGATTTATTCTTCATACAAAGCAGATTGAGGGTCCGAAAAGCCGCGAGGCTTACTCAAGCTGTGGATCGAGAGATAGCCGTGTAGTATTAAGGCTAAGGCTCAAGCAATAGGACATAGATCGTCGAGTTAAGGAGTTGTATCTCCGACTGACAGGGCAAATCCTAGCGATTCCTCGGGGTTCTTAGTAGCGCATTGCTGAGTCAAACTCGGGTCGAGACTCGGGATTGTTAGCAAGGAGCAAGAGATGTAGCAGTCAAGTTTAGGCTTCACCTCAACATCCAAGCACCATCTAAAGGATTCTGTGAGAAAGCCTACAGAGCCTTTTGATCGAGATGTAGATTAGCGAACCCCTGCATGCCTCATTTGAAGTTTGCATCTTCTATCCCTATATTACTTTCTAGTCTATATTGATATATTGCTAGAATTTCTAGATTCGGATATTATATTCTAGTTTATGAAAGCTAATTGAATATGTCGGCATATAATTGAATTAGTTTCAGAGTATCGATATGTCAAGTTTAATTCCAGCTAAAATTGAATATCTCTGAGGCGTCGATCCTAATTCAATATTCATGATTAGGATAGTTTGATTTGATCAATGAACATAGTATTTATATTTCGCATCAATCAAATCCTCATAATTAAACTTGCTATCGTTAATGCCTTAAACTCACCTAGTATATCTATGTATCAATTAGGATATGGTAACAAATTGATTGATCAATATCCATGAAACGGACTTAATCGTATTATGCATGAATGAACTTAATGTTAATATCAATTGCCAATATGAGTTTTGTATATTTATTGCACATACCCATTGCAGTATCATTTTAGTTATTTTATCTTTAATCTAGAATTTATTCGGTAGTTTGGAAACTGCATATGGTAAATTGTGCTTACAATTGACTAAAAATTTTCATTTCGTGTGAAATCGATTCAAGAAGTTTTAAAAGTCGAAAAATCGGTTAACAACCGTTAAGTCCTTATTCACCCTCCTCTAAGGATGTCATATAGCTAATGCAAAGACACATCACACTCCGATTTAAGCTATGCAAGCACAATCACATAATTATGATTATCATGACTTTGGTGTTACTAAAAGTTCCAACTTGGGGATCAGATTAGTAATTCTTACGTCAACGAGCCCACGCTGTATTACTGGAAATCACCGCAAAGGCATCAAATATATTGAACATAAATTCGTAATGAATAGTGTAAGTTCGAAGTCAGCGAACAAATAACTTAGATCGTCATCCCGTGAGTACGGCCATCGCCCTGTTATATTAAGCAGTCCTACGATGTCGAATTCCTATCCCTCGACTTTTATATTTAGGTATGACATTAACTACTTATTTATTAGGTGGGATTTGTTATATTTTATTGACTCTATGATCATCTCAAACATATTAATCAAACTAGCAAAAACATATATCTCATGAAACATAAGAAAAATGTAACACATTATTGAAATCGTGATATAATTATTAATAAAAATCTTTCAAACTAGATTAGTTCAAAATATATTTACTTTCATAAAGAACTTTCTTATTGGCATATCCTCTTTAGTGGATCAATATCTATAATTAATTATAATCTATATGATTAATTATCCCAAAAAACTATATATTTATGGATTTCTATAAATACAAATGCCTAGTAATTTTTAAGAAAATAATATAGGCCATATTATTAATATAATAAATAGTATATCATAAAGTCCATGACATCCATCAAAATATAACATATTATATTATGTATGGTGAATAATCAATATTACATTTAACATAATATAATGGTTGAAGCAGAAAGTAAGCACACACATTACATGTCAAGAATATTCCTCAAACGAGATAAACTATTTAATTATTTTAATTATAAAGTCACCAAGCAGCCTCTTAATTCTAGTGTGCATTAATATCTAATATTAAATTATGTTAATTAATATCTAATATTAAAATAACTAGTATTTTTCAAAAAATACTATTTTTACACTTATGATGATTAATTCCTAAATTATGTTATAATTTGAAATATCTAATAATCATAGGTCTTAAAACTTAATTAAATCAATTCCAAAATTTTATAATTAAACCTAATCAAAATTAGAATTTAATTGATCTATATCCATTAGCTTTAACTGATTCCAAGAAACTTTTTAATTTAATCTAATCTAATTATAACTAATTTTAATGTGGTTTAAAATAATTGATTAAAATAATTTTCAACAAGAAATTAAATTAATCAAATTTAATTTATTTCTCACAAATCAATTATAGCAAAAACTATCGTTAATCGGCCGGACAAATCAAAACTCAATTGACCTATTAAACAACTGAATCGGGACTCTGCCTAATATTAACAAGGGACCGCCCGAGCAGCCCAACAAGTTGCAAAACAAATAACTAGCTTTTAGAGACTCAACCCATTATCCCAACGCCAAGCAAAACGGGCGCGCCCGGATCAGTGGCCCATACGCCAGGCCCACACGCCCAAAAATGTATTTAACGTCTGAACTCCACACTCGATAAAAGACCTTCCGCCGCCATGAAGTCAGCGATGGCCGCCACGCTGTCGGTGACGGTGATTCCACGTGTCATCAAACGGGCAGCTTCACGCGCACCGCCACGTGTCGCTATATCCGTGAATTCGCATCCAGCCGAAGCATGTGGGTCGGATCAGTCAAATCGGGTTTCACATGAAGTCATCGTCTCAACTCAAGTGATTCTTTTCAAATGGTGACTTATCGCTGACGCCAAATTGCTGATACGATGAAGATATAATCGACGGTTTTAACACGTATTCAAATTAATAAAGTCATACAAAAATTAATTGAAATAATCTCAAAAATTCTCAAAAAATCTAAATATTAATTGAAAATTTTCCACATTAAATAATTTCAAAAATAATTAACAATTAATTCTATTTCTTAATTATTTTAATCACATAATTAGTCAATTAGAATTAAAACGCCATTACCTCATAAATTAAACATGCAAATCAATACTGCATTCGGCAAAACATATTTTACATTATTTACATAATCGCAACTTCGCAGCCTAAGCTCGAGGCCACCGTTGGATTTCTAAATCATATCTGTAAGTTCTAAAACTAATTAGATACGAATCCTAGGAATACTACTCGATTATACAAAAATGATAAAAATGAATTACTGTGAGTGTACCGCTCTTCTTGGAATATTTTATTTGGCAATGGAAAAAATCTAGTAAGCTCAAATACCCAAAATAGAGTATCTCCAAGAATGTCCACTCCAACAAATGATCCGAACTCCTCCGCAAGCGCTTACTACAACCATCGGGGCGACACCGAAACAAAATGGAAGAGAAATACCCTTCCAGCGAAAGTGTTCGGTCGAATCTGCCGGAGAGGAAAGGCGAATTCTTCACTCTAAGTCAAGCAACGAATGGAAAGAAATATTGGGCGAGAGTGAGTTGCCTCCCTCATCATAGACTTTTATCGAAATGGGCCGAAGCCCAATAGCCAACCTGCCCTCCCCCATAAACCCTAGTCGCCCAAAGTCTTCGAAATAGGAATTTTAACGTTTCTTTCATTTTTCATTTTGCACTGGTAAGCTTATATTACATTTTATTATTAGTCCTAAGCATCAAGCTTCTCAAGCGCGAATTCTTAGGACGGATCGACAATAGCAATATATTAGACAATATTAACCTATTATTATTTTAATATATAAATTACGAAATTTTAATCTCAAGAATCCATCATAACCCTAATGTCGATAATCAAATTCTAAATATTAATGGTCCAACAATTAATATATATCAACTTATAATCTTGGAACGTATAAATCGATTTGCATAAATCAAATTATTCAACTGACATTTTCATGGTATCTATTATCTCATGTATCCAACAACAATGACCCCAATAATAACTCGATTCCTTTCGCCATGCTGAGTCGACTGCAGTGGGAAGCCGCCCAAGGCTAAAGGACTGCATTACATGTCATAGTTGTAGACTACTTTTAGCTGGCATAAGAATAAGCCGGGCGAGGATCAAAGGAGGTCATAGTCTAGTTTCTATGACCTTTCATATATTTGTTCATCAAATTCATAAGTATTTGTTCATCAAATTCATATATTTGTTCACTCTTATAAAAAATTATTTATGAATATTCAAAACTATAATTGATTTTGTTAATTGACTATCAAAACGAAGTTTTCAATTGCACTTCCACTTCAATTAAAGAAAAAGACCAAGACCAATAGAAATGTGCAAAAAAATTTCTAAAAATTCAAGTTAATGGGAAAAATTAACTAAAAAGTAGAAAAATAGTGAATTTTGTTAGAATTGAAAGGAAAAATAGTTATTTGAAAATTGATTTAAAATAGTTTTTGTGAATTTTGGAAATTGATTTTTGTGTATCGAGCTTCTCAGTATTGAAATTATTCTTTTTGGGGGTGCAAGTATTGTTGAAAATATGAGATATTTGAAATAATGTCTGTTGAACAATTCGATTATACAACCGATTTACTCATTTAAGTTTAAGTTTAAGTTCAGATATACGCTCGGGACAAATGATAATGTTCGATTTAGTGATAATTCCGCATTATCTTACTTAGCCACTTAATGCACTTTTATTTGTAGATAGCAAGCCTTGGGCGTTCCAAGACCCCTCATTGCCTCGAATTAAAAGCATTGAGGAGGTAAAAGAGTTTCTACTTACTCTTTCAAAGCCTAAAAAAGAGACAATCACTGCCTATATATAAAGACTATTTTTTGAAAATAACCAAAGCCATTCACTTCGGGTTTCACATTCAAGCGAAGTAGTTCTCTCTCTCCCCTCCTTTTTTCTAATGACTAGTAGGTAGGAAAATTTCTGATTTTTCAAATTTCAACCTCTTCCCCTTAGTTTATTTTAAAGGAGTTCTAGTAAAAACTCCCCGAGGAACTTGTTCTCGCTGCTTGTGTGGATAATTCTAGAGTGCATTCGGCTTCATCATATTATTCCGTCAAGTTATTATTCGCGATATTCCCTAAAGAACGGAACATATATTTTCTCTGGCTCTTTAATTATTTTTATACAACCGATGGTAATTATGGAATTCTGTGATTATAGTATTGTTGTAAATATTATTTATACGTTAGAAACATCAATATGTATATGAGCTTCTCTTATTTGACTATTGTTTGAGGGATGAAGAGTATGAGTGGTATCTTACTATTTATATGAACTACTATATGCATTATGGTAATACTCTAATAGACAGTGATGTATTGTTTGGTGAGTTTGGGCTTAAATGACAGTGATCTTAGTTGAGGGAAGTTTGAATGAACATTTATCAATTATGAAAAGCCTTTCTTGATTGTTTTGGGTAGACAAGTAGGAAGTGAGTTTCCGCTTCAATTCTTTTGGGTAGACATGTACACATGTAGGTATTTGATAATCCCAATAGTAATACGCTATAGGACCATCCAAAGGAGATTTAGACTTATTGGTATCGCTAGCCAAATCGGTGAAATATCCAATCGAATAAACTGATCTGCACTACGTAAGACGGTCCGTGGTGAAGCCCTCATTAATAGGACCGGTTTCTATCCACCTCGGGTCCACTCTAAAGGAGGCTTCGTTAGGCTATAACTGATCAAAAGACCATTAAAGAGGTAATTATGAGGTGTATTGGAGATCATAATTATCCAAACACCTTAATGAGACGAAACCGTTACTATTTGATAGTAAATGGAGCAATCTAACAAGCTAACGGTCCATACAACTCCAAGATAAACCCTCAAGTGTTTCAAGAAATTCACTTCTGATCCCTCAAATTACCTTTTACAGTAAACTAAACCTACTTCCATCCATTACTAACTTGATCATCGGAGTGTTTTGGTCAGCGACCAGCCTTGTTTTGGCAAGATTTCCATTTCTTGTTGAGTCCCTCACATTATCCGGTCCTTGTCAGTCCCTATACGTATCAAAGCATACTCGAAGACTTATCATCCGATCCACTATCTAAATCGGAACAGGTCATCAGTATTTGATGTTATTTTGTGCTTTAGCTAGATTGTTGAATATATATATAGACACTTGTGGCTGGACGGATGTTCATTATTGTACGCATACATTAAAAAAAAGTATTACTCTGAGTTTTTTATGTATTCCGTATTTTTGTCATCTTAGATCAACAACAAATAACTCAAGAAACAAATAAAATGAGTCAAGAATATATCCGATTAATGCAAAAATATTTTGATTAATGCATACATATTTACTTAATTGTACATAATTGTATATTTTGTATATGTTACTCATGCATTTATGTTTCTTTAAATCCATTTTTCGATTGTATAGAATCATCTTTTCATTTTCTTCTCATATATATGTTAGATAATTTTTAATATTATATTTATTATCATACAAAAAAATAATTATACAAAAATGAATAAATTCGTACAAACTGAATTGTGCATAACAACTAGCGTATTTAATTTGTCAAATAACTAAACAATTTCTTCTTGTTCTTCTTGTTCTTCTTGTTAGAGCAGCCTAGCAGAAATAACTAAACAAGTTCTTAGATCAATAAGATATTCTACAGCATTATTCTCAATCTACTTTGGCAGTCTTCTTGTCACATCATAATTTATATATTACTCCCTTCATTACAAAATAAGTCGATTATTTAGCCAAAAAGTACTTTTATTGCGAGTTTACGAAATCAATAAAAAAAAGTAATAAAGTTTCATAATTTCTAATGTGATGTAAGATTATTAATCAATGAAAACAAAAAATAAGGAATGATGATAACAATTTTGTAAATTTCAATACATAAAAGTCGCGATCGTAAAAAATCAAACAATCACTTATTTTTAAAATAAATAAAAAATTTTCGATATTTATTTATTTCGGTATCTGATTTCTGGGTGATGGTTTTTCCTCTTAGCCATAAGGTATAGTTGTATACAACACAAAGCAGAATCCACGGAAAAACATGCATGAAATAGTGGGACAATGAGTTTGAGCATAATTCAAGTTTCAAAAATAAATAAATTTTGTTAATACATGGTAGAAGTCGTAGAGTAATAAGTTAAATAAATTTCGAAGTTCCATTTAGACTCCATAAGTAGAAGTATATAATTGACGCTTCACAAACATCAGACGAATATGCATAAGAATTAAGTTAAAGCAAATACCTTAAATATTTCTATTTTATATGAACCTTAAGATTAAATATATTACTTACGTGATAATATAATCCAGACAACTACGTAGTTCTTACTTTACAAATTCACGGTAAGCTTCTAAGATGGGGCTCATAAATTTCATATCAAATACTCAATCGAACATTTTAAATATATAAAGGATAAATTTATTTAACGGATTAAGTATTACCGATATGATGCCGGATATATACCCGGTTAAATTTTAATTCTGATTTTCAAGTCAATATCGATCTAGTTTAGTTTTGAATCTGTTTTTAGTCAAATTTTTGTTTTGCTTCGAGTTTATGTTACCGTTCGCGAACACCACTATACATTACTTTTAATTTAAATCGAAGGTTTGATTTAACAATTAAAAATAATCAATTTTGACCATATGGAAATCGTATTTAAATACTACGGAGTACTTCATTTCAATCTAAATGGGTGGTTTAATTTAACAATAAAAATATTCAAATTTGACCATAAATAAAAATATTTTATGACCAAGTACAACAGATTTGCAATTGAGTATCAGTAGGTGTAGTAGGTAGCCAACCATGTCCATGCAAAATCTATTTTCCTATTTCCCTCATGTTAATATTTGCCAATACTCAATCCAATACTAAATGGGGCCTATGTCAAAATGTAATCCTTCTATTTTTTAAAATGGTTTTCTGATCAAATAATTACCTAATTTTTTTTTTCATCAATATTTTTTTATTTATCAAGATTTACAAATAGAGTATGAGTTTGTATCATTTAGATAAAAAAAAATATCCATGATGAAGTTACATGAATAAAAGATAATGTGAAAAAACTGCATGAATGTATGGTTGTTATGGCATTGTGTGTTAAATTATGAGGGATAATAATAATAATCAAATAGCAAGAAAGATGTTAAATTTTGTCTAGCGGCTAGAGATGGTCTAATTATGTAATGTGTATTAACTAATTTTATTAATATTTTGATATAAATACAAATTTAGACGAATACCTTCAAAATACTTCATTTTAAGTAGAATAAAAACCTCCCATTAAATTAAAATGATACAATTAATTACATAAATAATTAATTATGAAAGTCAAAAAAGGAAATAAATAAAACAAAGGTAAATGATACATGAATTATACCTTCAAAGTATGTTGACTTTTTTTAATTACATAAATCATTAGAAAAACGTGTTTGTAATTATGAAAGTCAAAGGTTAAATGATACAGGCATTATACCTTCAAAATACATTGGCTTTTTTAATTACATAAATCATTAAAAATGTGTTTGTAATTATGAATGTCAATAAAGGAAATAAATAAAAGAGAAAGTAAATGAAACAGGTCAAATAAAATAAATTTAAATATGTGAAATCGTCATATTAGCAGTTTTTCGTCGTCTGAAATTCTACGGAGGAGGTGATGTGCAGCAACTGATGAGTAGTATTTATCATCCAATTAATTTTGTAAAATAATTATTAGTCTCAATTTCCAACATTGGAGTGCGTAATCTTTTTAGTCTTTAATCCTTATCTATATAACCCCACATATATATTACGGAGTATATACATACACACAGTATTTTTTACATAATTAGTTTTGATTTTTGGGTTGATTAGGAAAAAAATGGATTATTTGGGAGCAGAGAGGAAGAAAGCGGAATTCGATGTGGAGGATATGAAGATTGTGTGGGCTGGATCAATCCATGCTCATCAACTCTCTGATCGAATTTCCAAGCTTGTTGCTAATGATCCTGTATGTTTGCTTTATTCATTCATTGTCCCAAAAAGATTGTCCACTTTCATTTCATAATTGATAAAGTTTTAGCACTTTAATAAACTTGGTATGATTTTTTTATTCTGCTTTAGCTTTATTAATTAATTGTTCCCAAAAAATTGTCCAGTTTCATTTTCAATTGCCCAAATTCGTTTTAATGATATGTAGCATTCTAATAAACTTTCTATGGCGTTCATTCTTTTTGTTTCTTGTTTAGCTTAAATGATTAATTGTTCCAAAAAGATTGACTAGTTTGATTTTCAATTGTCGAAATTGATAAAGGTTGTAGCTTTTGATTCATTTTATTAGTGAAGTGCATTAAAAACTAGCATTATGATAAACTTTTTTTGGTTTTTGTTTCATGTTTAGCTTGATTGATAATTTAGATTTTCTTTTTTCTATTTGTTTCTGGGGTTTTTCACAAATTCATGAAGCTTGTGTGAATTTTGTTACATTTCTTGTTAAAATTGTGGTAAATGTCTGAAGTGATCATTGCATCAAGTAAATTAAATGTTAAACACTGCCCCCCCCCCCAATCATCTGAAAAGATTGTCCGGTTTGATGTTCGATAGGCAGAATTAACGAACTTCGTAGCTTAACTGACACTAATAACTTCAACTCGAATCAGAATTGTTATATTAATAGTAATGCACGGTAAGAATACTAGAATTGGATATGTTTTTTACCAAATATTTTAAGACATCTATAAAAATACTTGAGTACAAAATTTAAAAACCAGCAATTAAAAATCAAAACTTGACCATCTTTTTGGGATGGATGGAGTAGTTATAATCTTCTTAGAAAGTTAAATGTAGCTGAGACCAGCTCCAGAAAATATATGTACTTGTATCGCTTTCGTAAATCTCGCCTTCCCATTGAATTTTTGAAAGGATTAAGTATGATACTTGTAAGAGTCGAGTTAAATGTTTGTATTGTGTGTTAAATAGTTCAATTTTTACTAGATTTAATGTGACTGCTGATAGCAATGGACTAGTTATTGAATTGTTGCTCTTTCATAAATTGAATTTTCCGGTTTCCCCTTTAATTTTTTAAAGGAGCGATTATGATACATGCTGACTACCAAACCGGTGTGTATCCTGTGATGGGTATGATTGATGAATCGTTAGTCATTTTTGTAAAAGACCATAGACCATTAGACTTGAGAGATGCATTGAAGTGCCACATAGCTAAATTATTATCTGAATTCATGCTGAAGGTCTCTTTGGGTTTAGGTTAAGGCACCTCCATAATTGGAGGGCTGAAGACAAAGAAACATACAATGCAATGCACCTCTAGGTTTTGGCTTGACAATTGATGCAATAACATGTTTATTACTGTATCAATGTTGTTTTGTTTGCAATATTTCTCTTCATGTAGATATTGTCTTAGTCTTTTAACTATCATTTTAGGTTAATTGCAAGGAAAATCTATTTATGTGAGGATTAGTTTAATTCGCTCTTTTTTACTTTGAGATTGTTTTTTAACGGTATCATTCCTTATATTGAATTGCTCTTGATTTAGGCATTTCGGAAGGATGATAGGACTATGCTAGCCAGGAAAGAGTTGTTTAAGAATACACTTCGGAAGGCAACATATGCATGGAAGCTCATAAATGAGCTACAACTATCTGGTACATCTTTCCAAGTCCTCATAATTACAGTTTATTGTTCGTATACAACTATTTATGATTGTTATATACTACATACTTGACAATCTTCTTGGGATGGAGATAGTATAATTTGCGACTTTCACAATCTCCAAAATTTGTTAACAGAGGAGGAAGCTTCTAAAGTAAGGTTTTATGTGGACGAACCTGCATTTACTGATCTTCATTGGGTAATTTTCTCTATTATGTCATTGTAGATTGTCTCACTTGCTATGCGTACCTCAACGAGATCTCATGTTATTTTACCATGTTGACTCACTTGTCTTTGTTGATAATTTAGGGAATGTTTGTTCCTGCTATAAAAGGACAGGGAACTGATGAGCAGCAAAAGAAATGGCTGTCACTTTCCTACAAGATGAAAATAATTGGCTGCTATGCACAGACAGAGCTTGGTCATGGATCAAACGTGCAAGGTCTTGAAACAACTGCAACATTTGATCCTAAAACAGATGAATTCATAATTGACAGTCCAACACTGACCTCCAGCAAAGTGAGTATGATAAGCATTAGGTGTCACATATGGATTTTGTGTTGTAAGCCCACAATGTTCTTTGTTTGCAATATCCCATTTAGTGAATATTTTTCAGTATTCCTCATTTAGACAATAACTTTGCTCATTCTCTACTTGAATAGTGGTGGCCTGGTGGATTGGGAAAGGTATCCACCCATGCTGTTGTTTATGCCCGTCTTATAACAGGAGGTCAAGATTATGGTGTCCATGGTAAGTAATAGTGGTTGTTAAGATGACACAAGTGATAAGTTTGGAGATTTCCCTTTTAGAAGCTACTATAATAATATTTCTTTTAACTATATATCTCTAGGTTTTATTGTTCAGTTGCGGAGTTTGGAGGATCACAATCCTCTTCCTGGTATAACCGTTGGTGATATAGGAATGAAATTTGGAAATGGAGCTTATAATACCATGGACAATGGTGTGCTAAGATTTGATCATGTACGTATTCCAAGAGACCAGATGTTGATGAGGTACATTGCTTGACTTCAGTATTTTAATGGACTCATAATTTATTACTTCGGAGAATATACTTTTTGACTGCATAAATAATCAGATGTTGGTTCCTTATGTTGAGAGCTTGGTCCACTGATAGGATAAATTAGGTTTGGGATAAAAGTCAAGGGTAAGACTAATGCACCGTATCAGGCAAAAAAAGAGTTGTTGAACTGTTAAAGTCCTATGTTCTTTTTATGTGGGGTGTTGTTATCTTCAAAGCCGACTGATTGAAAATCACTTTTCTCTACAAATATAGAGGTTTTGCGTGGTTTTACCCTATCGCTAAGGAAAATATTGAATGGGTACAAACAATTAACTTCAAGGTATATAAAATCTTGAATACATAAAAATTCAATCATATTCATGGCTCCTACCGTTCCTGATGGCTGTTACTATTAACTGTCTTAACCTGTTATCTTCTTGAGGTGAAGATAAGAATCACTACACTTCTATCAAATCTGCATTGATCTATATAATACTTCCACCATCTCAAGTTATATAGAAATATAAACTTAAAGTTATATGGATGACAGATTAATTTGAAAGGGAGTTGATTATATGTTCGAAAGAATCTCCCAGTTAAATTGAGGAGCGAGTATGAAATAGGGAATGTAGGTAGTAAGAGAATGAAGATCATGCCAGTTGATTAATATATTTTTTGTTGTGTCTGCAGAGTTTCTCAAGTTACAAGAGAAGGAAAATTCATTGAATCTGATGTCCCTCGACAGCTTCTGTACGGTACTATGGTATATGTGAGGAAGACGATTGTAATGGACGCTTCTTATGCTTTGTCAAAAGCAGTCTGTATTGCTACAAGGTATAGTGCTGTTCGAAGACAATTTGGGTCGCAAAATGGCGGACCTGAGACACAGGTATTTATCTTTTCTAGTGTGGACCATGCATCTATATGGCAGTCAATTATTTTAAGAAGTCTACTACAAAAGGTAGAGAGGAGAATCTTTGTTTTCTGTTTTATCCTGATTTTTTTTAATAGGTTTGATCCCTAGTTCCACAGCTGTTTGTGTCCAGATAGTTTTATATTTTTAATGTTGACATGAATTCCTGAATGGTTTTTCCTACTTCCGATTTAAGGTGATCGATTATAAGACCCAGCAAAGTAGGCTCTTTCCTTTGCTGGCTTCAGCATATGCCTTCAGATTTGTTGGTGAATGGCTTAGTTGGTTATACACCGATGTCACTCAGAGGCTCCAAGCGAAGGACTACTCAACACTACCTGAGGCTCATGCATGCACCGCAGGGTTGAAGTCTTTGACCACTACCGCAACAGCTGTAAGTAAGAACACCATTACGATTTCCTTCTTGATTCTGCTCCATTCACTTCTTGCTGGGCCATGGACCATAAGTAAGCCTATTTGCTTGAGTGCACATGATTTTTAATTATGAAATCCTATTATATGCCTGTTGTTTCCCTTGATGCCCTTGCAATTCTTCAAGCAACATCGCCCATTTAACAGCTTCTTCAGTGTAACCTAATGAAGAATGTGATTGATGAGCTAAATTTTGAGATGCACTTCATGTTGAATTAGTAACATTGTGCCCTCAGATACTAGTGCTGTTCTGGCTTATTTTTGCATTTGGTCATATCTGTGTTTTTACAGGATGGAATAGAAGAATGCCGAAAATTATGTGGGGGCCATGGTTATCTTTGCACCAGTGGACTTCCAGAACTATATGCAGTTTATGTCCCCGCATGTACATATGAAGGCGATAATATTGTGCTAATGCTACAGGTTTTTAATTGTGTTATATACTGGGAGACTTGTCTTTATTAAGTCATGTTAAAATGATTCTTATATTTATTTCCATTCATATGTCATTGGGATTCATTGAACTTCTTAATAAGAATACCAGAAGGAGACTAATTCTGCAATAATATAGGAGTTATTGTGTATATATAACAATATGTTTTCTGTACATTTCAAGTTTATTGCTTAACAGTATTTTTTTTGTTCAACAATTCGATAGAATTTCGGTGAACTGATTCAGTCCCTTGCTTTGAGATGCAGTTCTTGAGCATTCAACAGTGACTTTGCCATATGCTATTAGCACCAATGATGTGTCTAAGTTGATTTACAGTATCTTCCAAAGGACATGATCTAATCCAGATTCTTTTATGTAGGTTGCAAGGTTCCTTATGAAGACTGTTTCTCAGTTGGGGTCTGGCAAACAGCCTGTTGGGACAATAGCATATATGAAAAGGATTGAGCACCTGATGCAGAGCCGCTCTGATGTTCAAAAGCGTATGCTGTTTGCCTGTTTCTCTTATTAAGATCTCATGCTACTCTGTATTTTCTACTCTATTTTTCTGCCCATAAATTATCTTATCAATAAGTGAATGATACTCCTCAAGCTAAATAAATATCAAATTACAATCAGCGTTACATTTCCTTATATATCCTGTGTAATCATAGACATATTAGATTATTTAGATAGTGTTTTTTACTTCTCTTGGTTTTTTTGTACAGCTCAGGATTGGCTAAAGCCCAGTTCAGTCTTGGAAGCTTTCGAGGCGAGAGCTGCTAGAATGTCAGTTGCATGTGCCACAAACTTAAGCAAGTTCTCTAACCAAGAAGAAGGTACATCTTGGCTAAAAAATGTAATACTACCTCCGTTCCTATATAACATATTATTTATGATTTAAGTCTTGTTCCAATATAAGATACTCCCTCCGTTTTTTTTAATTATCGTTTTAGCCATTTGTACATAGATTAATGAAAAGAAAAAATAGTCAAAAAATGCATTGAAAATGTAGAATGACAATCAATTGAAACAATATCCTTGGTTGATTGTTGATTTAAGGAGAAAAAATAGTCAAAAAGTATATTGAAAATGTAAAAGTGCTATTTATAATGTTAAAACGACAACTATTTTCAAACAAATTTATTTGGCTAAAACGACAACTGAAAAAACGGAAGGAGTATTGTTTAGACATGGGCCCACATCAAAATACTTTATCATTGGTTGATAATGTTCTCTCTCCTATTATCTTAATAAAGTACTTTTGAGCTATACAATATGTTATAAAGGAACAGAGTTAGTAGTAACTACCGTAGTCAGCGCTCAGTTTACGCTTGAACTTGTTTCTTTTGGGCCTCTCTTATCTTCAGGTTTTGCACAGCTGTCAGCAGATTTGGTTGAGGCAGCAGTTGCTCATTGCCAATTAATTGTTGTATCCAAGTAAGGTTCTTATTCTCTAATCATTAAACAATTACAGAAGAGATCAAATATAAGAAATCAACACATGGTTTCTTGTTAAATCTCTATTCTCTTGGACTGTATATGTTGATCTCCTAAGTTTCTCATGTTCTCATGGCTACGGTTTATGCCATTGCCAACTGCCAAGTAAAAACATTGATGTTCTTTGCTAATGAATAGGCATGTCGCAGACTACTAAATCTTTTATTTATATTCATGTACTGGCATGTGGTCTAGTTGTGAGTAATATTTTATATTTGATTTAAGTTAAAAGTTTAGCATAATCTTCGCCTGACGTACTAGGTTTATCGAGAAACTGCAACAAGATATTCCTGGAAACGGGGTCAAACAGCAATTAGAGGTCCTTTCAGGCGTCTATTCTCTCTTCCTTCTTCACAAACACCAGGGTGATTTCCTTGCCACTGGCTGCATCACCCCTAAACAGGCTTCTCTTGCTAATGAGCAACTCAGGGCGTTGTACTCTAAGGTCTGTTTTCATTCCCGTTTTTGTTTTAGTTACTCTTTATAAAAGAACTCCATAACAGTACGAGCGAGGCATGAATTCTAGATCTACCATGTAGAATCAAGGCTTGAATCCTAGATCTACCATGTAGAATCAATCACATCATTCTTACCACTAGCCTGACCCCCTCTTTTTTATCAATATATAATACGACTATAATATGCATAAACTAGTTCGACCCCTCTGTACCGTTATTTTTCACACATCGGCTGTTGCATTTTATTCTACGACATTCTAATCAGACTGACTCTCGCATGATCATGTACTCTAAGGTCCGCCCTAATGCAATATCGCTGGTTGATTCATTCAACTACACCGATCACTTCCTTGGTTCGATTCTAGGCCGTTATGATGGGAACGTGTACCCAAATCTTTACGAGGCAGCATGGAAGGATCCTCTAAATGACTCAGTTGTACCTGATGGCTACCATGATTACATTCGGCCATTGTTGAAGCAACAGCTTGTTCCTGCTAAGTTATAAATGCGAACCCATCACCATTCATAATATTGATGTATGTTTCCTGGGACAATAAACTTCGTATGCAACTAAAATCTCGCAACCCCGTGAAGGGTATCAACTTGTGTTAATCACTCGACATATTGGTACAATTTGTTACTTGTCGAATATCTATTTGCCAAGGATTATTATTTAATGATTACTTAATTGTTAGTATTTTAATTAAAGCATCTGAATAATGACAGGTAAAGGATTATGAACTTATGCTATAGTCTCTTTCTGTGAAGGGAGAATGATAGATCTCGATCAACATGTCATCCTTTGGAGATCTTCGAAGGATCATATATATTTAGAATAAACTCCATTTGGAGAGAGGTGAAAAAGCAATATTTCGTTGAAAGGTTTTATACATCTGCTCTTTCTTAAGGCATTTCTTTTGACAAAGACTTCGTTTTTCCTCTTTTCGGATGATAAATATTTCTAATATTAAGAAGAGACGGAACTTTTCCGTTGCCTACTTTCTACTTTTCTCTTTGTTATTGGATTTTACTTGAACATACTGCTTTATGATATACGTCTAGATTTATGATAGCTCACTGAATTGAGAAAGGGCAACACTACACACACACCAGAATAGTAACTTTTTTTAGTGAAATGATAATTTTGTCTTTAATGAAATTTTCTAATTACTACACTTGCAAATAGGGGGGCAAAATAGTCATTTTACGTCTAAATCCAACACTACTTGGGTGTGTATAACAGCTCATCTTGAGAAAGCTGCCTTTTTAGCAACTAGCCATGGAATAACTAAAAGGATATATGTCTAGATTTATGATTTTCATTTCTGTAGAGGCGTTTAACAATGTCATCATAATGTTAATATTAGATATTTCAGTTACAACTCTTGAAATAATTTATATCTTGATTGTAACCATACCAATGATACTATTTTATCATATTAATGCATTAGTTATCTGTATAAAAAAAAATCTTTTTTATATTCGGGAGAAGTACCAAACGTCATGATAATATCTTTATTGAGTTAGGAAAATTTTGTTTCTGGAAATATGTTTGAATTTTTACAATTTTTGTATGTGCAAATAAATTTTAGATAAAGGGATGGAGGAAGCTTGTTAGGGGTTCGTCGAATTACCAAATACTTAGCATCTAAATATGTAGCAAAGATGATCGTCCCCATGTTGAGAGAGAATATGAATGAGCTAAATCCCATATTCAAATATTGAAATATTAAAACATTGTAGTTGAACTAATAAGGTCACGAGTTAGAACTTCTATTGATAATTAATGGTAGAACTCATAAGTTCTCAATATAATATTAGAGAAAATCCCTTGAGGCCTTGACAATACTATATTGATCTTCGAGAGTGAATTAATTTAGGTCTTGGCTACTCATGCTATTGTTTTGAAATATTCTCTAATCTACTTTATATATATTTTTTAAATGACTTAGTATTTGATACTATTAAAAAAATTACAACTTAAAATTCAAAAAATATGAAAAAAGATAGTTAGTAGGCATATAGGTAGGAATGTCAACGAGTCCAGCTTTTTCGAACTTTTCAAAGTTCGATTCAACTTGATCATATCAATTCAAAAGTTTGGTCGGTCAAGGAAAAAATCTAAGTTCGATTTGGTTCAAACTTTTCAAAGGTTCAATTCGTTGTTCAAATTCGAATCAATAATTCGAATTTCATGATAAAATAAGATAAATTTTGAAAAATTATAAATTTATGATAAATGAAAAAAAGGTGAGTAGACAATTTTCATGGGAAGGAGTTGTTGGAGTATTTCAAACCAAATCAACTCGAACTCCATACCAGCCAAAATGCATATTCGACCTGAGCTCTAAATATATATCGAGCCGAAACATGTTTTGAGGCTCTTTTACATGGGAATAGATCATTTTGTTATATTTTGCGTGACATTTTCTGTGACACTCCGTTAAGATCATGACATGTATTTTTTTTTAAATTAAAAATTAAAACAAACAAGACACGTGTAACAGAAGATCCGACCTCCTTATACATGCTTACGTATAGGGTGTGCCTCCCACATTAGGTAGAGGTTTACAAGAAAACGAGTAAGACTATTTTCAAGGCATGTGTACAATTCAAGTGTACAAGTCATGTCTCCAACACTTTTCACAGGATGGTTACTAATTTACTGTTTACCAAAATCAAAGCAATTTGCCTAGTACAGTAGTACAGTACCACTGTATGTACAATAGCAATTTGAAAGTTATGTTTCGATTAATACCAATGTTAAAAACACTTGCATCAGTCTAATGATCATGAAATATTATTCGTAATAATGAAGTCTCGTGTTTCAATGCAAGCACCATTTTTTTCTAAGTTTGTTAATTTTAGTTATTGAAAAACAATTTGAATATCTTAACATTACTTTAGTCCTCAATTAGATTAAAATGCAATTCCTAAAGTATCAAGGATGTAACTTCAAACTTGATCAAATATTATTTTTTATTCTAATAATTATAAAATATATTTCATTGATTGGATTCATTTTTAAATTACTTTTTATAATATTTTTCTTGTTATTTTTCATTATAAAATTAAAACTTATTTATGTGAAATAATCTTTTATGATATTATTTAATTGGAGAGAAGGTAGGGGTTGCATAGGGTTTTGACGAGCACGGAAAACTCGAATAGCTCAATAGGGTTCGACTCGAATAACTCTATTCAAAAACAGATTTGGTGTTTCAAACCGAGACATAAACATTAATTTTATACGTAATTGATTTTAAGATATAAACTCGATCTGACTTGGAGATTATCATACGTTATTATTGTTGAATTAATTAATATCCTTAGAAGTGGAGGTGAATAAGGATTGTTGCTCTTTTTCGATTTTTTTAAGAAATTAAAAACAGAAATTGAATATTTAATTGTGATCTACTAAACGACGATGCAATAACAATAATTAAATACCAAACACTAACTAAATATCTTTGCGGAATAATTGATATTTAAATCTAGCACCCTAACAATAATATTAATAAGTAAATGCGTAGTACGGATAGAAAAGACTCAACGATTTTAGCCAGACTCGGATTTCTAACCTTAGGATTTGGTAAAGATCACCACTATGAAAATGGAGGCAACTCCGAGTTCGTACTGTTGGGTTTTACGGATTAAAATAACAACTATCTAACCGATTACCAGGAACTCTACGAGATTATAAAAATAATAATTAATCAGAGATTTCGTATGTACCTTGCTAATCTTTGTAGTTTTTGAATATACCGGAGGAGTGTTTAATAACCAACGCAGTTGTCTCTAAGAATAGTTCACACCAACGACATCAAACCCTTCCGCCGCTTTTACTTAGAACAATTAAAGTAAACAAAGTTATTTATTAGATAAAGAAAATCTAAGCTTTTCTTTCTCCTCTATTATGTTCAAACAAAGAGGGAAGGGAAGTAGAGTGTTTTTCTTGTCTTTCTCTAAAAGATAAATAATGAATGAGCAATCTTTTTCATCTCCAAAGGTGACCTTTATATAGGCCTAAAATCCATACTTTTAAGGCTTTCAAAGAGATGTTGTGAAACTCTTCCACCTTTTTAAAAAGAACAATCTAGAGTTCTTCCAAAAGAAGATTTTGAACTTCTCCACACATTCTCCTCGGTTCAAGTAAGCGAGGGAATTCCTATACTGAAATTTCGCCTAATGTTTTCCTTTACAAGCACTTTAATCCGAGAAATTATAATCGTATTATTTGATCATGTTGTCGCAGGTAATCCTTTCTTAGGCTCGATTGACAAGAGTAAATATATTAATTTATGCTAACCGGACATTATATTAATATATAGATTATGAGCGGACCTAGTGTGCTCCATCATCATAACCCCTAATGGTCACGTTTAAAGTTAATCATAATATGTCAATTGTGAACAATCAACATATATTCTAACTTATATTATTTGAATATAATTAAATGTGGGCAAATCGCTTATACAATCAAATCTCTTTTTCAACGGACATATTTATGAGATCTAATATCTCATATTTCCAACACGTACACGCAAGCAACTCCAAATACAAATGATCAACAACTTCTAGCAAACCTATGCTAGAAACCCAAAGCTCTCATTTAGGATTTCTATACTCTTAATCTTTCTGATTAAGAACCCAAGATACTACCCGGGATTTCAATAAACTAGAATCAATATAATTGAATTAAACAACACACTATGAAATCTCTTGGTCTATCGAGTTGTATGAGAGGATTAAGAATGCTTTTAGCTGTCTTGAAGAGTGTGAAAAAGGTGCCTCAAATTACGCAAAGTCGGGTCTAGAAAGCGATTTTAGATGGCTTTTATAGGTTGACAAAACCCAGGATTGGGTACTTGGTTTTGGGCTCAGCACCAGTCCCACTCACAAGCCCCGAACCCATGGATGAAAGTTCGCCTAGACATACGCTGGGAGGAGCGCAAGTCCCGATCACTCCAAACAACTCGGGAAGTCAGAGGGAATTTTAAAGCGCATGTCGGGTGCAAACGATGTCCCGATGTCCGGTTTTTCTGTCAAAGAAAAATTGAGTTTCAAACTTGATTTAGGCCTTGAATTAAGTATGATTTCAATCCTTTATGCCACACATTCATATTGGGTTGAATCCAATATCAATTCAAGAACTAATTAATAAGCTTGAAAGACAATTCTCAAAACATTTTCAATATTTTAACCATATTAAAAATTGTATTCTTAAGCGCAATCATAAAACAGGAATAGTTCAGAGATTTTTTACAAAAGCCTATACAAATAAAGTCTTTAATCTTGAGTGCTAGGCCTTTGCGCTTTGACTTGGAATTGTGCCTCATGATCCACGTCGATCGCACCACTAAAGTCATCCAAAATAATATTAGTCCGAATGTGATAATTTGTTATCTTCAAAATGTAGAGAAATAATCTATAACTATTGTTGAAATAGTGAATTGTATTTTAAAAGGTACCTTTAGTATGGGCAAATTGTTTTGGTCATGAAGATGTGAATGGTAGTTTGAACCGTAAAATATTTGAGAATTTTTTAATCCTATTTTTAGAGTTCGGATTTTTTCGAATCAAAGCGAATACAATTTTTGAAAATTTTCAAGTCAAATTGAGTATAACTGGATTCAATTCGATTCGACTCGTTCAAAAGAGTTGCGTGGTGGGGTGACCACAGAAGGACATAGAAGCGATTAATTGGTTAATACACTTTATTTTCCAGGTTTCCATTGGTAGGTTGACCATTGTGTTTGATTAAGTTAGATACGTGTCATTCCCTAAAATCTACATATATATTCCCTTGCTTCATATTCAAAACTCTTGCTTTACTTTGGAACTAACACAAATACTCCCTTCAATTTATTTTAATTGACTCTTTTACATATCGAGGTAAATATTTGATCTTCAATTACTCTTTAATTATATCATTAAAAAATTAAAAAATTAATATTATGAAAAATATTTTAAAAAACTAATCTAATTATATAAATTTTTATATTTTTAAAATAAGGAATAATTAATAAGCAAGCTTTTAATTTTTGCAATAACAATTAAAATATTGACGGAGTACACAATCGTACAATGAGTCATATAGGTACCCAGCTCAATGTGGAATATATGTTGCATTGTTAAGTTAGGTTAACTATCATAACTTCCTAATACAGTATCACATTCGTCCAAAAAATATACGTAGTTCTTTCATCTTATATTAATCGTAAAACAATTGATTAATCACTTACGAAATTAAAGTGATTTGACTAGTGGTATCCGGTCTGAACCCTATTCAAGAGGGTATCGCTCCGACCGACGGAGGAGTATATTATACATACCCTCGCACATACCATGCGACTTTCGTGTGTCGTCAGCTTCCAACACTCACAGGATTTCTAGAGGCTACGTGGCCTCAAGTAACATTCAAAACAAGACAAAGGGTTTATGCACAGAATTTTTAGAGACGAACACGCGGTTTCTGTGCAATATCCAAGCGAAGATAGCGGTTACAAAGAACGACTGGAGAGAGAAGACAAACTCTTTCCTTAGAGCTTAGGCTCTCATTTCCTTCACTTAAAGATTTAATTAGCGCTCGATATCATACGTGGATTTCAGAATCTCTATCATTAGAAAAAAGTGATTTGACTACAATAGTTCAATTAACTCATATTAACTCCATCTCATGAAAATTGTTAATTTTCACATTGGACATTTTCTATAGGCTATAACTTCACTTGATCCATTTTTACATGTATTTTCTAAAAAGAGGTCATACTAAGTAGTTTTAAAATGTTAGAGAGTAATTTGTATTCAAGTACATCTTTCAAAAGATCTAACCTTAATATATATACTCGGTATTGGTGTTGTTAAAGAGCCGGTACTAAATCTGCATCGAAAGTTATACGTCGATTTTCTTCACCGAAATTAATATCCGATACTAGTGAACGAAGCCCGCCGGTTAATTTTCTAGCGTGTTATCGATCCAGATTTTTCTCGAGCGGTTATCGAGATCCGCATTTTTGAGCGGTTATCGATCCGTATTTTTTCGAACGGGTGCTCGGTTAACTTAACCTTTAATAGCACTACTAGAATCGAAGTTGAAGATGCCGGAAAGGTATGAAGTGACAATGTTTGTGATGAACTGATGAAGTGAAATAGGGGCTAGTGCATTACTGAATAAATCATATTTACATTAGGTTATTAGGTTTTGACTTAGTTAATTAAATTATTTGGATGTGCACCCACTGACTATGGTAGTATATTGACATTTATTTCGCACCCAAATCGATACCGGTGAAACTCAAAATTTATAAGAAAGTAGTATTTTATTTTATACAATATATATTTTATTTTATTTTATATCGAGTAATATGTCGCTGGTACCGGGTACTGATAAGTTATCGAGTAAAACAACTTACTGAAGCTTCGCCGCTAACCTTCGAACGCTGTCTCAAAAAGTGTGTCTGATTATCCAGCTCTTTAGCCAAGACTACTGCATGTAGTATCTGTTTGTGCTACGATATACGGAGTATATATTTTGATTACAAATTAAAGTCTATTTTATGGACTATTTCTTCAAAAGTTAATTCACTATTATTCAAAAAAGTCTTTAAATTAAAATGGAGAGAGTAGTTGAATTTTAATTTTTAATGACTGAAATTTGTTGATCTCATTTATATATGTATTTTTATATTTGATGAAAATATATTAATAAATGTTCAATATACATTGTTATTTATATGATAATTTATTTTGATTCAAATCAAGTTTATACCGACGACCAACCAACATTGAACCGACACCCAACCGACGATGTTTGTTTAGTTCATTTAGTTAACCTGTCGTGAAAATAACGATTCATAAATTTCCCACGTATCATGAGATGAAGCCTATTTTATCTCGCAAAACAAATGAGGTTTCCAAGTGCGTCGGCTCATGACTCAAGTCCCGAATTCTCGTGGACCTTTGGCACGAACTTTTCGAGCAGGTCGGGTCGAGCCAAGTCCCCGAATTGTCCCGACGCCAGTCCGGATGCAATTATTTTGAGGCGGTTTCGAGGCCTGCCCAGATTCTCTTTAGGTTTTGTGACCTGTGACTACAGTCTATATATACGAATAAGTTGTGAGTCTCTATGATTAAGTGTAGAAACACCCACTACCCTAATGGTCAGAATCAACCTTGTAGGTTAGAATAGAGAGTGTTTATTCTTATTTTTTAGAATTATGAGAGTTTATTATAATTCTAACAGGTCAGGAAGAGTCATGGTGAGATTCAAGATAGCATATATTGGTAGACTTCAGGCTCGGAGTTTTTCAGGCGAGAAAATATCTAGTCAGGTCAGTATAGTAGTTCCTTGAAATATATAACAATCTTTATGATATTATTAGTGGATCTACAAATAGCCGGATGTGATCTTTCACATCGAGGGGAGGAACCGTGATAAACCTATGTTGTTTATTTCACATTATTTTTCTGCTGTCATATCTCGAATTAGTGTTGGCACACCGTTTGCCTGTTGCTATGTATCCTCAAGGAGCATGGTTATTGTCAAGTACGGGATTGCTAATAATGGTGTATGCATTCCTAACAATTAGTATCGTATTGGACAAGTCAGGACGCCGATACCCAAGAGTTGGTATCGAATCAGTTTTGACGATTGGAAGTTATTCGTAGGTTGTATGACAAGTTGAAACACTGTGATAACGCAAAGGCTGGCTGGCCGGTAGGACTAATGGGTAAGATGAGATTGAATTTCGTATGTGTTTCTCGAACATCATTGTGGTCAAGTTACTAGAGATTTCTACTAAAGAAGCTCGCTCAAGCATTTAAAGTCCATGAGATTTCAGGATACGGGCGACAAGTTCTGACATCACTAAGTTATCAATGGAAGATCTTGTCTGAAATATCATCTAGAAAGACGGAGGACTCAGAGAAATTTGTGACATGGGCGATGTTTGCTTTGACGATGATGGCTTGAATTTGAAGCGAAAGGATCACGTACAAATTATCGGTGAAAATCGACGAGGGCTTTTTGGTTATTAAACAAATGGTCGCAAGGAGGGAGTTTGTCGATGTCGTAAATGGATGTCTCTGCAAAATCTATGTTGTGGTACTAGAATATACTCTAGAAGCTCGAGTTACTTAAAAGGCAAACAAAGTTTGCATCGAAATGCACAAGCCCTACCCGACGTAATACAAGACTTCTTTTAACATTTAGTCAGGAGATGGCAAGTGAGCACGGGTCGCTGCTCAAGGTCCAAGGTGATGAACTATGTAGAAGGTTGCAACCGAATTGTGTTGCATGAATCAATCCAAGTTAGTGGGTGTGATTAAAAGTCGTCATGGTGAGGTGCTTCCTACCTCCAAAGGATTTCGCTAACCGAAAAAGAGATGCTTTTGACTAAACATCGGCGTCAATGAATTGGATCAAGTGGGAGTTATCGACACGAAAGAAAAAGCAAAGAGAATTCATTGACGACCAATCGCCTTGATTCCAGCTCGACGAAGATCGGAAGTTCTTCATGGCAAAGCGCGTAATATGGTGATACTAATGCTGTGAAAATTCCAACAAAGGTTTTGGCTATGTCTTCGACAATCAAGTTGGTGGTATTCAAGGTTGTTCTAGGATTAATGAAAAGGCAATGAAGTCATGGAACTCGGGAGTTTGAGGGACGATGAACTTAGTGGCCGCTGCATTGAAGTTTCAAGACGGTGGATCCAAAAAAAATGCTCCTGAAGGAGATTGTCATGATTTAAGCCATTTTAGCCGGCAAAACAATGAGGTTAGTGCGTCGGCCTTGCTAGGTTCACCAAGTCCCCACCTCGGGACTTGAGGCAGAAGCTGGAGCAAGGCCTAAAGTGAGCCAAGTCCCGACCCGATCCCGCCGGTCCGATGTTTATTTCAGGTGGCTCAATCAATCATATATGCTCTATGATTATGTGGAAACACCACCACCCCCAATTGTGGTTGGAAATCTACCTCTAGGTTAGAATAGAGTATTTACTCTTATTGTTAGAATTATGAGAGTTTATTATAATTTTGGTTGGTGGCCGGTGGAAAAGAGTCATGCTAGCATTCAAGAGAGCATATATGGTGAAACCCTGCGGCCTCGAGCTGTGCGAGAAAACATCCAGCTGGTAGGTCGCTGAGTAGGGTTCGAGTCCTCGTGAACAATCTTCATGATATTATTAGTGGATTTGCAAAGAGTCGGATGTACCTTTCACATCAGGAACCAAGGTAAAATCCTTGTGTTGTTTATTTCAGCATTATTTTCTTTCTGTTTATAATATCTGAATTAGTGTTATATCATCTCGATGGCTCGTTGTTGTTGTATCCGTGTGGGATCTTCAGTTATTTTCAAGTATGGGATTGCTAATAATGGTATATGATTCCCAACACGCATGACCGCCACTCATTGTTAATAGAATTAGCACGGTTTTTCCCCAAACATGTTTGCTATGTTTTCTAGTAGTGTTTATCATTTAACCGCATAATTTCTATGCTCAGATAAAATAACAATATTTTGAATTTGATTATCATTATTCTGCTGACATCCAATTATTTTATTGGATAACTTAACTATCATGTTTAATTAACTTTGACATAATTTCGAATAATTTGTTTCCAATTATTTCTTCTACGTATGGTATAAGTATAACAGTTCAATATATATTGAAATGATGTTCCAAAATTAAGTCAAGATGTTAAGGATTAATAAAATCATATATATCAACAAGCTCAAATTGTAAATCTAGATCCGTCCTAGTCGGTCACTCGAGGCTAGGATTGTTATTAATCCGAACACCGAGTCACCCATCGATAGATAACAACATAAAATGACTTCATTTGACATGCTAATAATTCATTTGTCCATCGGGTGAACCAACAACACTTCACAAATCACATCATTCAAAAAACTATCGTGACATAAAAAGTTAGAATAATACAACCAAACATCATAATCCATTATAATAGTATGATCTAACATGACTCCTAAAAGAAAACATAAGTTTTGGAAGACAAAGACAAAAGGAATCAATTGGGATGTAAGGACTGTTGAGAATTTCTAGCCAATTGGCTCACCTAAGTATGATCTAATCAAAGAACTTGTCAACCAGATCCTTTCAACCTCAGCAAACAACTCCCTAAAAAATCTAGGGCATAAAATGCCCCCCCACATGGGTAGTGGGGTAAAACAAGGGCGTTAATAATTAAATACCAATGAACGGTATCCATACATATATAATTACATTTATATATAAGAACATACGTGATAAACAATAATAAGAATAAATCGCTAACAAGTACTCACGACCAACATGATAAGCTCTTATTCAACATCACCACGAGATAAAACATAATAGTCCACATGTACTCATAAAACACCAAAATCTATTGTAGTCAAATATTACTCAAGCAAAACAATATAATCATCAAAAAGGAATCCACCAAACACAATCACCCAAACCTCCATCTGCATATCACATCCTCCCGGGGCATCCCACCATTATATATAACATAAAATCATCCCGGGACAACCCACCAATATGCAAATCACATCATCCACCAACACATATATAGACATCACAACCTCCCGACCGGGGCAACCGACCAATATGCATATCACAACCTCCTCGAACATCGGGCAACTCCGCACCACTATGCACATCACAACCTTTTGATCGGGCAACCCACCAATGTATATATATCATAGTCTCACTCCACCCAACTCAACCTGCAAAAGAATACACACACCAACGACAAAAAACACACGCAACACAGGTCACACACAACAATATAATATAATCACATAGAACTTCAATAATATCATAACATCGATCTCAAAGAGTTTCAGATACATTTTAATAAATCACTTATTCATATTATTACCAAATATATATACATAATATATATCAAAGTTGTTACCAACGACATTTGTACTACCTTTACGCCGTAAAAATTTAAATTGTACAAATGTATTTAATCATTCAAGTTATATTCATATTTATATGTAAGTTCAATATATATTAATTTTTTAGAAAATTAGTATTTAGAAATAAGCTGCTGCATGGATTATTGTGGGTTACGGTTTACTACAAATTCATTGCATCTATATATATTAAATATAATATTTGGTTAATAATATTTGTCATATTACCAGAATTCTTCCTTAAGAGGTCACATACATACGATAAACCTAACTACTTAATAAAATGTATTATAAACTTCCCGAAGCTTAAAAGTTGTAAATTAAAGGAAACATTCAGACGGAAAATCGAGTCATAAGGTTGAACTGTTCGAACTCTGCTCGGTTCGACAATTTATCGGTGCGGACGTTTGGAGATACACTATTTTGGGTATCAAGTGAGCAACTCACTCCCGCTGCCAACCTCATTGATTTGATCGACCAAAAGGTACACACTTGTAGCCAATTTTATTTATTGTTTTTGTACAATCCGTAGCATTATGGGATTCGTATCTATTAAGTTTAGAACTTATAATATCAATGTAAAAATCCAACACCACATATATATACTCATTCACGACCTATTATAAATAAAATTCAGTCCACATAGTAATATATTACAAACACGCAAAGAATAGTTCAGCAACACCCCAACCACACATCATCAATTATATAAAAACTCATCAATGTCACCTGATATCGTTTTACTCCACGCTTACTTGTCAATTATCGTTTACACCACGCTTGGCTTTCATGGATTATCGCTTAAAGACGCTCTTCATACAATTTCAATCATTCGTAACACCTGATCACTTAGTTCATAACATCAAATATCCACCAATGCCAGATATACTATAAATTGATACTTTCTCATTTCTATTCATATCGATTATAACCCCACATATCATACATCACATAGCATATACTCCACATAACATACCTTCTCATGGTGCTATTCCATGCCTCACCTTTCATCATAATGCGACTCTATAGAATTATCACCACTCATTGTCCACCGCCATATATATCACACTAGAGAATATTAGATTCATTCATATGCAAGTCAACTCCCTTATCAAACCAACTCTTAAATTTTAAATTAATAAATGTCTTGACATTCGAATATAGTAGTCACCCAAGGCTTCCCAATATACAACTACCGTAACACATCTCAGAATCTATTCCGCCCTGTGTCGGCCGCCCGAGGTGAGAGTCATTAAAACTGAACACCGTAGTCACCAAACCTAGATGGACTAATTCTCGGGCTTTAAAATACAATTGCTTCATCCAAAAATGTTATCACAATTAAGTTTCCAAATCAAAACGCTTTTTAAAATTTATAATCCATCACCGACATCGGAATCCATTAAACCCATATATATATACACAACATATCTCAAAATAAAGTAATGCCGGCAAGGTTACAACAAGGATACGCATCAGATCCCCGAATACAAATGACAAATGTACCGACAAGGCGTTTCAAAAGGAAAATACAACAATCAAACAAAGTGGACAACACATCAAAATCGACCAAGTGAGATCTCACCGATGCCACCTAGCCACTGAACAAAACTTCAAACAAATTTCTTGGCTCAATCGGACGCCCGTCAACCCGCACAAATGAAATGCCGCCAATGCGAAAAGTGGGTGTAAGTCAGCGAGGCTGAAACTTAACACAAGTAACTCACCATACGGAACGAGACAAGAATATAATGGGCCAAATATGAATAAAATACATATATCCGTGACTATCTAAAAAGGTCATACAACATAATTCAGAAATCTTTACATAATACACGAAGATATAATAGAAGTTGCTCAAAGAAGCAATAATTTCTCGCAGAAATCAATAGACTAACAACGACTAAAACTCTAGTCATCAAACCTCCTATCTCTCTCATATCCCCACCAAGATACCAACCTCTAACGCGCATATACTCAACCGCTTCACCAGAATGACTAATCAATAATTCCGCACTTATACCGCAAAGATAAGGGCCAAAACCGCACTTATACACAAAGTATGGGCACAATCAGCACTTCTATACACAAAAGCATAAGTGCACATCGCACTTCATACACTAGCATTAAGGCACACCGCTCTATACACTAAGTATAAGGCACACCGGCTCTTATACACTAAGTATAAGGCACACCGCACGCTATACCGTAGTATAGGCCACATCGACAATGCACACAAAGAAAGGATCAAAAGACTCATACCGCTCTTATACCGGAAGATAAGGCCAAACCGCACGCTATACCGTAAGATAAAAATACACCGACAATGCACAAAGAAAGCTTTATCAAAACAAAGTCATACCGCTTCTTATACCTAAGTATAAGCCAAACCGCACGCCATACCGTAGCAGGGCCAATAGCTGCCACATATCCCGGCAAGGAAGAATACCTAATAATCTACTAATCCCAACTATGTGGTCACCCCTCGATACTCAAAGCCACCTCAAGTCATGCGATAACTCTAACCATCACCTCAATAACCAGCCTACTCTTACTCCCAAACAATATCCAAGCAATACGCCTAAAAACATCTCACACCGTAAGTCAAACACAATCGCCAACAAGGCCACAAATCATACGACAAAAGCCACGTAAATCAAAAATATAAGTTGGGAGTTCAGTTTATTACTCAAGCAATCTTCAACGCCACGTAATATAAATCACATAATCATATAACAATTACATGTATATCATTCTCGCATCATAACACACAACGACATGTATATCATTCTCACATAATCATACTCATAATAACATGTATATCATTCTCACATAATCATCATAATAACATTTATATCATTCTCACATAATCATATCACAATAACATGTTCACACACTTAAAAGTAAGTACGTAAAGTAACACCCGCGGTATAAGTACTCACCTCGCTAGGTACTCATAAAACCTTCGAAAAACAATCACAGAATTGCCCTTTCCACGATCAAATCTTCTCTAAACAACACCCGTAAAAGTGATAATCAAGCACTACTACTATACCGGGCGTTCTGTAAGATACATAACCAACTCTAGGGGGAACTATTCTAAACAATTTTAACATGACGGATAAACTATCAAATTATAATCCCACTCCTGACACAACCCAATTCCGATTCCCCCGCTAAATATTCATCTTATTACTTTTTCATTACAAATCAACTTATGAGTTATTCTAACTAATCATCAACAATTCATATATCCGAATATCAATTATAACTCAACTTGGAATTTACACTTTTTCAACATAACACCCTTTAATCAATTTTAAATCACTAATTTAACATCATAACAACTATAATAAGGTCCCAATATAATCTCCTACACATTTAAAGTCTTATAACAACATCCATATGAAAAGTCAACAAAAACCTAAAAAGTCAACCCAACCATAACATCCTCAAACGATCTCTAAATCCAATAATTCATCACTCAAATACGCTACGTAACCCATAACCAACTAAGATTTATCATAAATTCACTATTAAAAAGTCAACTAAAAGTCAACTATGTCAAAACCCAAGAAATATTTCAAAGACTTGAAATTTCTACCTTAACTCGAAGAATGATGGGAGAACAATATTCTACAACCCATCTTGAAGCCTGAGCGACAATCGAAGCAGAGAAATGAAAATGAAATTTTTTAAGTGGGGGAGGGTGAATTTCGCCAAAATGGAACAAGATGAAGACGATGACTGTTTTATGATTTGCCATGATAAGCTCGCGAAGATATTTATAAAAAATCGAGTCCCTGCTCAAGTTTCGGTTACTCCTCCTCAAGCATCGCATTTAAATCTCCACGAACCTCGATTCAAAGATGAAATTCTCCATGGCAAACACTACAAATTATAAATGAAATTGCTAAAAAATTTTTACTAAATAATAGTCATCATCAAAAAATTATACTATTCCTCGGTCCCACCGACCGAAAAAAATTTAATTAATTTTTTTTTTTTTATAACCGGTTATTACAACACGCCAATACCCCAAAAACTTTTTAATGCTTTCACATATATATACGACAATACCACCTCGTAATATATTCATGTCACTCTAACTATTTATATTATATCGTAGCAATCATGATAGCAACTCATTACACCAACCACACCCTAATATATATAACATGCCGAGATACTATACATTATTCAATCTACCCATGTATATGTATACATTATATTATATCACCACTTGTCAATACACCAACATCACCACACATCTCATTCATATCCCTTTATCATTTTCGTACAATCATGATTTCATCATCATATAACTCAATATCATATTTTCCTCCTTGCACATTGTCATTTTTATTTATATCATCACCATATCATATCATAAACATCTCAACCATAAAGTTATCATTATATCAATATCACAATTCAATATACGCCCAATCACATTATAACATGATCACATTGTATTTCTTAGACAACCATCATTCCCTTACGGTTTCATGCATCCTCAACATATTCTCCTAAATTATATTATAGAATTCACCATTGTTACTTCTTCGTTTATCACATTAACATTCTCAAAAGCCAACTAAAAATATGGTTGTATCCATTTTTTTAGTCTTTTCCACATATTTTCTTTCTTCTCTATCACTCATCGTAGTCATATTACGCTTTCCATCTCATTTCAACGTATTAGAATTCAACATTTCTTTTAATAGTTTGGGATGGCGCTATCCCAACACTAGCTGAAGCTATTATTACTATGAACAACTTCCTACTTAGTTAAACTATCACCTTTGATAACTCAGGTCTTACGCAGATCAATATGTCTTAACTTCTAAAATATTTAAACACAACTTTCGTATCTATTAACTTCAACTCAACATCAAAATATTTGCTCATAATCTTTCAAATGGAATGTTTAATATGTTATTACTTGACCATACAACAGTATAATATATCCAAACACCTTACCTCTATCATTCAATGTCAGCCATCTATTCCCCGAATTTAAGGAATCATATCCGAATCCTTGATCCATTTATCCTATAATTTATTAAAATATCCATTCAAATCACCACTCTATATACTTTATTAGATTCAACACTTATAACTCTACCCAACTCATCTATCGTAGAATTCTTATTTTCCCAAATCAACATTCTCCCTTATATATATTTACATACAATAGGTTCAAGTCCTCCAAGGAATCATCATTTCATTTCATACCTTCCACCATTTGCTTCGACAACTAAATCGGATCCTCAATTACGCAATTCCACAACTTCTTTTGATGAAGGTGAAATCCTACTACCCGTGATTCATATATAGGCCATAGCATTTGATAATCCAACTTATTATCACTGAACTTATACCTCACATAACTTATCCTTTACATTTTCCTTGAAAATATAATCATCCTAGATTCATTACTCCTTCCAACCTAACCTCAATCATATTCCACAATTCACACAATTTTCTCCACTTATCATTAGCATTAAGTAATTTATTTTCATCCAACTTAAGTGACAACAAAAAATATAAAGGATAAGTTATTACAACATAAGCAACTAGAAAACTTCGTAAGTGACAACAAAAAATATAATGTCCATTTTTTAACTTATTACAACCCTTACTCAACCCTCTCCTGCCTCTTATATGCTTAATGAGGCAACGTCCAGGTTGATTTAACCTTTTTCTCATATTCCCGACCATGTCATTCCAATTTGTAAGCTACATAAATTCCCACTTTATATCTACTAATATGGTACTACCACAATAATTTCACCAACACCCTTTCTCCATAATATTCCAGATGTACAAGCATGTTCCAATGCCTCTAGATGGTTGATAACCTTACACACAACCGCCTAATCACCACTACACCTTTACGGGGTAATTTCTATTATCAACCTATTACGACACTTACCTATTCTCTTCTTGTCTCTCATATTCATACTCCACAACGGACAACAAGATTCATTAACTTATTCTCATATTCACAAGTGATCCATCCTTGTACGTCAAACTAAATTATTTCTCACTCTACTCTAACACTTGGGTACAACTATCACAATTATAGCCAACATTCTTCCCCCAGTTATGCCAAGTGCACAAGGTTTAACTTTACGAGTCTAACGATCAACAACCTTACACCCCAATCACATGATTACCCTTAAAATATGCGTCACAAAATTTGCACCTCAACTTACCCTTAACACTCTTATATTTACATAAATGCGCCAGCCTATTAAAAACACCAAATCCAACATCTTTTAGCATATCTTTTCTCTCCAATAAAATTCGAACATATTTATCCACATCTTAGCATCTCATTCCCATAGGTTTCGGCTTTGAGTTCACATCCTCTAGAACAACCATTATCTAGCATAAAAGATAAAAGCTGTTTAACTACCGAAATCATTAATAACATCATCAATGAAAATACATAAGGCTCTTCTCTTCCAACTTCAATTCCTATATTCACCCTGACTTTCTAATCACTTCCTACTTCACGTTAGCTCGTAACAACGAATTTGATTCATCTTAATATTCCCCTAAAGGTTCTCACACGTATCTAAACTAAAACCTTCTGGTGGCATCCTTAACGGTCAACTAAAGAAGGAAAAATTTAGACTCGGAAAAAACAACTCATACATCGACAATTCCATATCAACCTTAGACCTAGGCACATAACCGCACAAGACACCACTAAATCTTAAACCTAGGCTCTGATATCAAAATAATAACGACCCGCCCTAGGTCGGCCGCCCTGAGGTTAGGATAGTCATCAACCTAAACAACAAACTCACCAAACGATGGATAACAACATAAAAAGACTTCATTTGATATTAATACTAATAAGACACTTTTGTCCATCGAGCTGAACAAACAACACTTCACTAAAACACATTATCGAAAACAATCATACATCAAAGTTTGAATAATACAACCAAACGCCATAACGACATAATCTCCAAAATACATCATTGTAATACTATGGTCTAACATACTCCCAGTTATCAACATAAGTTTTCAAATACGACAAAAGCAAATCAATGTACGGCGATCAAGCCAAGACTTCCAGCCACCACCGCCTCTACCTACGACATCTTGACCGAAGAACTTATCACCAGCCTTGCAACCTCGCAAACAACTCCTAAAAACCTAGACATAAAACGCCACCCATATAAAAGGGCCGCCTACTAACGAAGAAGAATCTTAAAGTTACTAATAAAGCTCTTTCCTCGTTAAACCTACAACGAAATAGCAATTTAATTGATTCGTTTTGTCCACTTTTTGTTTTACATTATCAATGTAAAACTCTCATCGGGTATCTCGCTTATTTTAACGTCCCTAATTTAACAATTCGATTTAATTCCATACACGGAATATATAACTCAACGTCATCAGATACACTTGCGCCGAGTAATATAGCTGTATAATAATATAATTGATCATTATGATTATTATATCGATTATGCATGAATCTGAAGAATCAGCATAACCTCTCGATATTATCGTGAGTTCCATTTTGTACTACAATTACTATTTATTGAACACTTAGTTTGAGTAATCTCATTTAACTAAAACTAGTAAATGAATTGTTACAACAATTGTCACAACGGGAGCATAATTATAGAAATCAAAATACTCGACAACAAGTGGTAACTGCTTGCATTTTGACTCCGGCAAGATGGCGACATGTCACATCTCGACGCCATATCCCAACGGAATAGCTTGGGGTTATTTGTTCGAATCTAAACTACACTTTTCATTCAGCATTTATGTTCTGATATTTGGTATATTTTACGGTACCTAATGTACGACGCTGGGCCTTATTATGCGGGGTTACTACAAGACACTAAATTGAAATCTTAAGTAACCTCTAAAAGTTTCTCATGGCCATACTAGCGTGATTGTACACTCGTTGTATACTAAGTCGGAATGCGATGCATCATGTCAGTCCGGCTTATGTTATTTGGAGTTCTTGGTATACTTTGTGTGTTTAGTAGATCGGTAAAACACGAGTATGTTCGCTCTTATTATTTGATTATAGAATAATATACGACATATGTGACTAAGTTGTTCTTGCTTTTTATGGGCTTTCACAGAGTCCGTTACAGTCCCTTCCCATATGAAAGTGCTTTTCGGCCCGACTCGGTGTAATGCTAAATAAACTTTATTGAATTGTCAAAACGTTTGAGGAGTGCTCGTTCATGAGCACATTGAATATGTTATACTCTCCATCCCAATTTACTTGATTATATAGCAAAATGTTCCCTTTCCTTTTATTTTGATCATATAGCTTTAATTCACGCAACTTCATTCGATCTTTCCAATTTTATCCTTAATAAAGTACTTTTTCTTCATGATTAATTAAGTATTTTTGATAAAGTATCTTTTAGGTATATTAGTAATATTAATCAAGCCCTAATAAAGTACTTTACCTCCATTTATCAAGTAAATTGGGACGAATGTAGTATTTGGATTATCTCCCGAGTATTCCTGTAAAGGATTCAAATCGCTTTTGGAGAGAATTTCAATTACCACGGGTATTTCGATACATTCAGAGAAGTCAAGTGTCTTATGTTGTCTACCGCGGAACATCATCTCTCAAGCGTTGCTAGACGTCACATCGATTGAGACTCTCTCTTCGTGGAACGTTGAAAAGAGTTAAGAGCAAAATGTTGCACACCCGATCAACGGAAGATCGGCAGAATCATGTTTTCAAGATAACGAGATTGATCGAAGCTACTCGCACTGAATTGCACCTCCGAATCGAAAGCCACACATCATGAATACTTACTCCTAGCAAAGTATTTCTCCATCATTATCGGGTAGAATGGATAAGAAACCATGAAGCTTTTTTAGCTTTGCTTCGCGAGATGATCGTAGAGGATTTAAGAGAAGATCCTCGAGCTGCCCACCCTATTGTTTTTGTTACAAACCGCAAGTGGAATGATCAAAGTGGAAGTGTAAGCGATGATGACAAGTGAAGCGGAGGAAGTCTGCCAATAGACCTTTCCATCGGGCACGAGACGGATTAATTCGTCATAAATGATTCTATATTTCACTTTTGGATACATCAACGCCATGACGCTGAATGTGAAGTACCTATATTTTTTGAAATGTATGCAGACGAATGTGACAGGTACATCGCTGATGGGGATGAGTGAACTTGGATAAGGAATTGCTAGTATCCCAATTCGTAGAGGACCAATTTTATCTTTTGGCTTAGACGTCACGAACATATTGGCTCATATTAGCTTCCCGCTGATTTAGAATTGTTGTTATTTATGTTTTGAACATAAATAATTTTGATGTTTTAAGAATAATTCAATTAATTGACTATTAATTCACATGAAAATCACAATGATATAACTTATTATGCTAGTTTAACTAACATAAATATCATAACATGTATGCCACAAGAATTCAAGTAAATGGCTTGAAATCTAAAACAATATGAATTATAAAAATATAATCACATAAATGAAAGATCATAAAGATAGAATCTTTGAAATCATATATTTGAAATATTTGATAGGGAATACTAGAATTTATATACGGCGTAATCATTCATTGTGGCACTAAGTGTTTGGGAGGAAATTATGTATTAAAGTCATAAATAAGATTTATGAAATCAATAAATAAATAGAAGCAATCTCACCTTATTACTAGTGTAGTTAGTAAAACTTAATGTATATGTTTACCAATTTACTGTTGTATTTTTACAAATACGACATGTATATTCACTATTGTATTTTGAGAAATACGAATTTATATTCACTAGTGTATTTAAGTAATACAAGAAGTACATTTGAATAGTTCAATTAGAATAGTAGTCAGTTTAAGTAAATATTTAACATTCTTTAAGATATTAAAGATATTAGATTTAATGATCATCTAATAAACTTGGGTTACATTTACCCCTACCTTTAGCCTGCACACCGAAAGTATATATTCACAACTAATCAAGATCAAGAAGTAACATAAGACGCGATATGAATAGTTCCATGATAGTTAAACTCTGGCTAACTATAAAACTTGCACCCAAGTCAATTAATTGACAAGCTATAAGACCTCCGAATCAACTTGTTTTTATTACAATGGTAATCCTATAAAAGATGCTTTTAAGGATATAACCAAGAATACGATGACGATTTATGATTTGTAGATCGAGATAGCTTTTAATACAAATTTGGATATTAACATATTTACTCCAAGATAACCAGTTTATCAAGGAATAAATAACTATCACAATATATGGATGATTAATTGAATGAAAATGTCCATGTATACAATGTTTACTCAGAATGTGAATTTATCAAAGTCATAATTTTTGTACCGGAAAATTCTTATTAATCATTAATGTTTGATCATCCGATCTACAAATGGTCGACATTGATAATGAAGTTAATGAATAGTTCAAATAATTTGAATTCACAAGAGAAACATTCTCAGAGAGACAAAGGTCAAATGAGCTAATTTGTGATAAGATTAAGATGAAAGTCACAAGAATCATAAGAAAGAAATAGACTATACAAAATTAGATTATGTATAGAATTTCTTTATGAGATCATGATGGCTCGATTTATGATTCATTTAGATCCACTAAATTGCAACTCAAGTCGAAAGGCCAGAGTATCGATGCGTATTTAACCGATCCAAGATAAATATTTTAAAAGAAAGACTCTTTCCCAAGAGATATAACTTTTCTCCCACTTCATAGTAGTATGATGAAATGAGACGAAAGAGACCATATTTGCGTCACAATTATATAAAATGTAATAACTCCGTTTGGGTTACTTAATATTACTGTAATAGTATACTAGCTTTTGCTCGTGGATTATTTCATAAATCAAAATTAAGTTAGAATAGTTGAAATACAAATCGGCTCTGGTGGTACATTTCGGTATTGAGAATTTTAAAGTTTACAGAATAAACGGAAACAGAGTATATTGGGCGTAAAATAAATGTTAATGTCTGAAGTCAACATGGTATAAGTTAAACGAGAAGTATCGAATGATTTAAAACCCATCGGGGTTTCACCATAAATTATTGGGCCAACCCATTAACCACACAACCCAACAAGTCCCAAAACAAAAACCCATCTTCTTCCACTGCCTCACGGTCGACGCCTCCTCTTCCTTGATTTTTTTCATCTATCTCGAAGTTGGACCTGTTTTGGAGAGTTTCTCCTCATTATCCTCTCTTCGATCTAAGGTAAAATGTCGATCTTTTGAGTATTTCGTGAGTTTCGGTGAAATACTTATTGTTGACTTTTTGTATTTTGATTTTTATTGCTACAATCGATTCTTGGGCTCTAAATTAGTTGTTCTTGAGTTGAAGTTAAGCTTTTGATGAATTGTGGTGTTTTTAGGATGACTTTTGGGATTTAATACTTCAAGCCAGGGTTATTGCTTATACTATTATTCAGGCCTGTACTATAGCATAGAGATGATAATAATCTATTTTTGGGGTAGAAAGCAAGGTATAGTTGAAAGGACTTTGGAGTTGACTTTGGGTCAATTTTTTCTAAAATGTTGTTTAGAGTATAACATGTTATCGATCTTTTATCAGGATTATTTTGAAAGGGAATTATGATTTATGTTTGTCGATAATATATTGCCAAATTGGGCTTTATTAGATTTCGAAAGAGAACAACTTGGGATTTCGAGGTTGTTAGAAATAGGTTTAATAGTTGAAAAGTTGATATATCGGGTTGATTGAAATTATCGAAAATGTTAGTATTTTGGGTAAAGCGGTCAGCCGACATGTGATTTAGTCGGATAGTTGAATGGTCATTTTGATAGTTTGGAAACATAATTAGCAATCTACTTAAGTTGTTAATTTCGTAAATCAAATGGATCAATAATGAATTGAATTAAGATAAGGGTTAAAATTGTTGTGAGTAGTAATTATTTTGGGTGTTTGATTAGACACTAACGCTGAAGTAGCAATTTCGATCGTGGTAGACGGACGCTTATTGTTAACTAAGGCGAGTACTTATCTCATCGGGTGCTATGTAATTCATCTACTCTTAAAAGTTACTCAAGAAAGAGTCATTAAAACCGAACACCGAATCACCAAACCGACATGGACAACCTGCCTTTAAACACAATTGCTTCATCCAAAATGTGATCACAATTAAGTTTCCCTAAATCAAACAGCTTTTTTTAAAATCTATAATCCATTAGTCGAGCATCGAAACGACCAACCCATAACATATACACAACATATCCCAAAATAAAGTAATGCCGGCAAGGCTACAACAGATGATACGATCAGATCCCGACACAAAACGACAACAACCTATTAAAGTTTCTAAAAGGAAATACAACAATCAAATCAGCTTGACCAATTCAAAAATGGGTGTGTGTGATATGTTTGATAAGATTTGATTGATATTACTCATACCACCAAGATGCATCTTCTTTCTTTTCGAAGCTCATCTCATAAGAACTCCAATGTTAAGTCAAGGCCAATTCGGGTAATTTCGATGTTTTTACCCACTGAAGTTTCTGAGCCCGTGAGTGAAGACAAAACGTGGCCGGAAAGACCGTGGTGGGAGCCAGGAGGCCGCCCATCAATCTAATAACGCATCGACCAGCGCTGGGCCCGCTGGCGCAGTGAAGGTATCGAGCAATTGGCCCGGAACTATGGGAACTAAGTGCTATGGCGCAAAGTGCGGGACACCTCTTGAGGCCGTAGGAGCCACCTCTAGAATCTCACACGGATGGTACGGTCCGATTGCTCGCTCAACGGTGACGCCGACTTGGGCGGGGGGAAGCTTGTAATAATTCAATCTAAAAATGTGTGTGCGTCTGCGGATATGTTTGATATAGCAATACGTAACTGAACGAAGCATACTGAT
>JADFUC010002402.1:0-32407 GCA_019722365.1 Lithospermum erythrorhizon
ATCAAGTACTTCGTTCAGTTACGTATTACTATTAAGCTGACTGATTGCTCATTTAATGAGAATACATTTATTATACGATGATTCACTATCCAGGAAAAGTAATATAGTATGAACTCTTACTCACGATGAATCACCGTGAGAAGATAAAATAGAGCTTTTCGGCCAATGTATTAATTTTATTTGATTTAAATGACCTCAAATCATTTATTGGAATATTATTTATTCATGTTGTCATTTGTATCAACATTTAGCTTTAGAAATGCATCAAGTGAATGCTCGCGATATAACCCGAAGGAGTTCTATCTGGTCCAATGCATCTCTGCAGACAGCTTGAATGCATTAGTCACGTATTATTTCCACTATTTGTCTTGTAATGAAGACTCTATATATAATAAATTTGTAATACTATGATGGATGGAAATAAATACCGGTTCATACGGTTGTAAAAATGACTTAATATCAACTTTGGATCTGGTTAAACTATACTGCTTCTGGTGGCCTTGTTACTAGCTTTTATCTATGCGAGCGTTTCAAAGTTTTGTTTAACAAACACAGCTCTTGAAGTTGTCTGCGATTGAATATGAATAAATTATTTTAAAAGAGCAGAGTGTGCGACCTTAATATGTGAAAGTATTTCATTCTTTTGTGTTTGACCCGTCCAGTACAATCCTTCATATCGCTCAACTAATGACATCTGAGTTAGAATAAAGTATCTTGGTATATGAAATTGAAAGATCATCCATTTTGTGTTTAACTTAAATTAAGCACAATTCATGAAATGCGTATCTTAACAGAAATGCGTTTTAAGATAGAATGATGTTTCATTCTTGGATGATATACTACTTATATCGATGATACTTGACTTCGATTACTTGATAGTATTCTGTATGGTCCTTCACGTACCGCTTATCAGCTACGATGTATCATTCAATGACTCGAATCTTCAATGAACTTGTATGTAAGCATACAAACTTAATTTAGACTAGCGAACTTTCGCTAAGTCTAGTAAGGGATTGAGCTCAGTTCATCTTTCAGATTATACTTTCGAGTCTTGTTCTAGTCATTATCCATAAGTATTATTCAATTGTTTGTTGTTGAGTGTCCTTTTTAAAGAAAGGTAGGTAATGTTTCTTTAATTAGAATCTGATATGGAAACGTGTAAGTCAAACATGACGTTCTTTTCTGCTGAGTGCAAATAAAATAGTTTAGAATCAACACGTCTTGTGGAGGATTTTAAAGCATGTGCTCTTATAATGTAGTCGTCTATCATTCTGTGAGAGCTCGATAACTTTCTTGTATCTTGTCTTTTGACTAATGGTATATGGCTCATATCCATGATTAAATCATGTGAGTCAAAACTAGTGTTCTGAGCAACTTTGGCCCGACCAGACATTATAGCTTTACAACAAAATTATTTGGGAATGAGATTTATTAAAATCTCTCTTTGATTCTAATGTTACTTAAAATCCTTAACTCTATGCTTTGAAGTTCGAAGCAATGAAGTGAATTATTAGCTTCAACTTATAGTTCATATTCAATCATACATGCAATGGCGTGAGAATCGAATAGATAACTTTGCCTATTTGGTTAAATACCATAAGCTTTTGTTTCCTGTGATTCATAAACCATGTTCATTATGTTAAAGAAACTAAATACCAATCGCATGTCCTGAAATGTAGATACAACATTCAAGATCATTCAATAGTTTCTCTGTCGGGTTATAAAGAATCAAACTATTTATTATTTAAAACTTTGTTTGGTGGCTGAAAACGATATGACATATTGGTGCTTGCGTGGCATCATCACCTTTGATAGAATCAAAATTAGTATCCTTGATAAATGTCGTGAGCACATTCGCAGACAGAAATTTCATACAGCGTATCAACATGATTGAATCAGAGTGCCAAATATTTGTAGTATTTAAAGTTTATCCTCCGTTAGCATCTAACCGATTACCGTGGTTTAAGGAGATCGCGTTGTAACACTTTGTTTGACAAGTCATTCGGATTCTCCTTAACTTATTTTATTTCACATTATAAAGTCATGCATTTGCTTTGCCCAATGAATAGTGAATAAAGTAATTAAACTTAATGTGCCAAACATAATAGAAATATGCAACAAAATAAGCAGTGTAGTTCAAAACAATCCATAGTATTTACAAAATGAATTGTAAAAAATATGCCATCTTGGTATCTCACAAAATGTACAAGGTGTGAGATCTACTATACTCGACTCAACGGCAACCTTTGCATGCATTTGAATCAAGTATAATAGTAGATTATCAACCAATTATGTAAAGTAATATCTGAGTACCAAAGTCTATTATGCTGATTCAAGCAGCGGCCTTTAAATACGTTTTGATCCGGCGTAGTAGATTACAACCAGTGCGAAGCTACATAACTCTTGTGTCACTAGCATACCATACGGATGCGTGCTTGTATCTCCGACAAACCGGGTTAAGCGTACCAATTAAACCAAATAGTCACTTGGAGTGATCATCACGAAAGCCCTTGGCGTTAGTAAAATCGGCTTGACATGATCGGGTGTCATATCAAAGTCTGGCCTTAACTTTTTGCCATCACGGTGTCGCGAGATAATGCAACCGATTTCACAGCTTTAAAATTGACGTCGTTGCTTAAATTTTAGCGGGTGAGATTAATGTTATTTATTTTGTTGGTAGATCAGTAGCACGTATTTAGCGACATACTTGACATGAAAAATAAATAAATAACACATATTTAGGAAGATATAGATATGACCTGGACCTATTACATCACTTAACAAGTGAAATGCTAACATAAGTCCCTATCGCGGCAACAACAATGCAATCTTATGTCTTAAAACGCGAAACCTCGAGTTCTCCAGTGCGTCTTTGTCAAATGCTATCTTCAATGCCACCGCGGTACATACTACTACTCATTAGCAGAGCGGCATGCAGGCTTGTGGGTAAGTGAATATGCGACTCGGCCAGTGCATTCCAGAGTGCAGATAAATAAAATAAATAAATAAGCTAAGGTAAATATCTAAATACCTCATTTCCATTCTATAATAACAATGTATATGGGGAAAAATATTAAAATAAATAAATGCACTTAATGTCATATATGTTAAATGAAATGAGATTAAATATTCATAATTGACTAAATAATTACCCGTTATTTTCTATTATTATCAATTAATGTAAATTTTTGAATTTAAATATATTCACACATGATTAATGATAATTATTACAATAATTATCGACCACTTAAATCATGAAATATTACACAAGTAATTAACTCCAAAATTTAAAATTTAAAAGTCATCGTAGAAAATATTTCAAAAATTATCAATTAATAAATAATTATCAGGAAATATAAATCAAATTTAATGTCATGCAAGATATATATTCAGGTATCTTAATGACAAAATTTATGATTTAACATTTAAAATCGAAATTAATAATTACCAATAATTTAAAACCAAAAATAATTGCATAAAAATACGTTTAGGGTTTCTAAAGCGGACAACGAACAGCGGCCGGCCTCGGCCACCCGCGACCAACGCAGCCCGGCCCGGTGTCGTCGTCTTTGCGGTGAGCTGCGATCGTGCTTGGAGGCAGTGAAATTCGGCGGAGGACACGCTTTGGGAGGTGGTCCTTGAGTTTGTGACCGATTTTTGGTAATTCATTTAGGTTTAGTTTTTCGGATTAATTGCAACTTTGTAAACGATTTGGAGGCTCTAAAAATTCAAAAAATTAAGTTTTCTTGAACATCAACAATATCATTATTGAACACGTCCAAGTGGAATTTTATTAAAAACACTTCTAGTTTTATTAAACCCAAAAGCTTGATCGAGAGAATTCGTAATTTGTTTGGAGTACTTAAAAAATTCAAAAATTTTGAAAAAAATCGACATGAACTTCAAGGGTCAAGAACACAGTTAAATTTCATAATTTTTGAAATTCAACCTCCTTTGTAAAATCGAAAATAATTCTACCTCAAATTAAAAATGCAAATTAATCCAATTTTTAATCGCTTCGATTCATGAAACAATTAAATAAACTTCAAATCATCAAAATCAATACATGAAATGATGATTCCATCCATCATGAAAAATATATAAAATAGATTTGATTTTTTCATATTATATATTCATCAATTGACTATATAAATCATGAAATAATCCAAAATTAACTAAACTATGTCATGTCATCCAAATTAGATAAAATATATCAAACTTGAGTAGGCTCACACGAGGAGCCCTTGTTAGAATCTAGTATGAATTTTATTTGTTATAAGCAGCGAGTCGTACATCCGGATCTCAAAATGATATAGAATTAATCTAAATCACATAATAACTATATGAATAACGAAGGCACTTACGGTGGCGCGTGACTATCAACAAATTCTTTCACGATGCTTTATCAAATGCTTTATTGACGATGAGTTAGAGTTAAGCGATACAAGTGAGGTGTTTAATGTTTAAGTGTTACTTTTATGAGATTGAAATGGAGTTCTCGTAAATTATCGATTTGAATTGCAGGTTCGCTCGAAGAAAGTTGGACTAACGGTAATGGAAATTAGTAGAATTAGTAGTAGAATATCAATGAATCTTGGGATCTCGTTAGTAAGAGTAGTATGATGGTGATGTGTTAATGTTATTTCTAAGGATTAGAAATTTATGGCTACCAGATGTAGATGAAAGGTTAATAAATCTCAAAAGAGCGATGAAGTATTAACAAGTGGTATAATATACATATTTGCACCCGATAAGTGGGGAGCATAATTATGAAACCGAACTCGTCGTAGTTGTATAATGTGTCGGGACTTGGTAGTTTTGGGAGTGTATTCGATTTGAGAAAAGAATTGGTACCGTGAGAGAAAGCATATTTCGTTGACCCGCAGCTACAGAGGTACTAAGAGATTCATACTTATGATTACAGTTTGGTGGATTTAGAGATGGTTAACAAAGATGATAATATAATTAGTATGAATAGCTTTACAAATTTTTCCCTGTAGGTTGAATCATAATGAGTCGTAGTGACATGAGTCAAGATGATAACGTCGACTTTGACGGAAGGCGGTGGTTGTTATGTGGGGATATAAAGGATTGTGTGTAGACATGAGTTAATAGAGGTGATAATTTAATTAGGAAGGAGGTTGCTGTAGTAATAATAATTTCCAAGCCGATGTTGGGATGGCACCGTCGAGGTTATTGAAGGAAATGTTGGTCCCTAATGTATGTTGTAATGAGGCGGAAGGAAAAGAAATATGACTCACAATGAATGATGAAGAACTACGTGTAGCGACCGGTGAGGTAGGCCTGAGAGGTTGGGACCGTCATCAGCACTGTGTCAGTCGCCCAACGATGGATAACAAAAAAAATGACTCGTTTTATATCATAAATAAAACAATACAACTCGTCCATCGGGTGAACTAATATGATAACTTAATTTGTGGAAATAATAATATAAGTCTGATACCAAACTATGTTTCAACACCAGACAACGATAATTATTTCATACAAGCAGAAACTTGAAGATAAAGTATATTTGAGGTCTTCGAAGCCGCCTGTCGCCATCTTGTAGTCTGTGACTCTCGACGATACATCTCGGTCATCCCTTGACAACCTAGACATAAAGCATCGCCCGTAGGAAAATAGAGTCATTAAAAGCAGTGAAAAATAAATGCCACATAAGTTAACCTACCTTATCATACAAATAAGAATAATTTAAATCTCGCTATTTAAGACTATATACCCCGAAGTATATTTTATATGTTACTTACGCGTTTAAATCTTCTTGTGAACTTTCAGGTAACAGATGAAATCCACATGTAATTCACAGGTCCTGAGACCCAGCGGTATACTCTGGTCGTCATTCCATTTTCATCGACTAGATACCGTGAGTTAATCCACGATGCGCGCTTCAATACGTCGATCTGGCTCTTATACCAAAGTATAAAAGTGGAGTAACCAACGCTCTTTATGCAGTATAAAGGCGATAAACAAGCAGCTCTTATGCAGTATAAAGGCGATAAACCACTCATATGCAGTATAAAGGCGATAAGCATGCAGTATAAGGCGATATGACGGCTATGCAGTATAAAGGCGATAAACAACGCTCTTATGCCGAAGTATATAAAGCGATAAACAACGCTCTTTATAGAGCCACTGACCATAACCATCGATTAAAATTGGAAATGCTCTAATCTTTCGAGTCACCGAATGCGACATAACTCAGCCGTCATTTAACATTCTTTCGGCGCTGACAAATGGTAATGCAACGGATAAAGCGTCTCCCGATCACGATTCGATCATAAATCTTAGGACGGAATGTAAATCTGAAGAAATACCGACAAGGCCAATCGATTACAAATGCCTCGAGTAAACGAAGTCATGTCACGTAACTCGACTGACGCCTCACCGACAACCCAACTACTTTATAAATGACATTAAAGCACATGACTAAAACATCACACAATCGTAAATCAATCATGACGCGACAAGACACATAAATCCCAAAGTGCCATGGCCCTTGAGAAGTACAAGAAGTCTTGAGCAAGGCCTTGAAATACCAAAAGTGCCGGCAATTGCAATACAAAAGTACCGACAAGACATAACTATAACAATAATATAAGTGGGGAGTTCAAGCCATCACTTACCTCGGCTTCGATCTTAATCTTTGAGAATAGAGTCACGTAATCATATTATGGCTCGCGTAATCGATACCGCGTTGCGTATATGTCATTCTCACATAATCATATTCTGAGGACATGTACACCATTTAAAGTAAGTACATAAGGTAATACACGTGATATAAGTACTCACCTTGGTTAGCTATAAGAAAGATGCCATCTAATCTATCGGTTGCTTTCACGTTCGTCTAATCAAACACCGAAAATAAAATTACTACTCCTGATAATTTTAACCGCATCTTAATTAAATCTCGACTTTCAACCCATTTTAGTTATAAAATTGACCCAACAACTATATATTACTAATTATGTTTCAATAACCCCGTTAAAATAGCCAATTTCCCCATATCAGACTAAATCCATGTCGGCCTTAACGAAATACTTGACATTTTCAGCCAATTTCAATCAACCCAATATATCAACTTTTGCAACTAAATCAAACCCATTTATAACAACACACCGAATCGAAGCCGTTTACTACTCACAATCTAATAAAACTAATTTCAACATATTTTCTTCAGCTTGACCTAATACTTTCATAATTTCACCTCGAAAACAATAATCACCGCTAAAAGGTCCAATAACATATTTATACTATCAACCACATTTTAGAAAGTCAACCCAAAATGAAAGTCAACTCAACCATAACAACACTTTCTACCCAAATATGATTATGTCGCTCTTTATATCGTAATGCAGCTAGAAAGCAATAATTATATTCAATAATATCTCATAAAAATCATAGTCAACCCAAAATTCCAAAAATTCTAAGCGGCCTAAAACGTCAAAATTCCACATTAAACACGATATTTCAACTCAAGAATAACTAATTTAGAACCCGAAGAATCAATTGGAGCAATAAAAGAATTCAAAATCAAAAAATTGACTCGAAGATCTCACAAAATACTATTAAGATAGAACCTTCTTTACCTTAAGCAGCCCGAGAACGATGAGGAAAACTCTCCAATTTGAGGAGTCCAAAGCTCGCCCAAGGCGGAAGAGAAATCGAAGAAAAAGAAAATCAAAAGGGGGTAAGGTTCACCGTCAAACTACCATTGGAAGAAAAATGGAGCTTTTGTTTTAGGCCCAGGGATGGTTATGGGCTTAAATGGGTTAGCTCATTTAAGTTATGTGAAACCCGATCGTTTAATTCAATCGATACTTCTCGTTTTAACTTATTTCGACAATCAACTTCCAACATTAACATTTATACACAAATTATACCACCCAAAATAATATCATTTCCATTCGATTGGAACTTCATTCTCCAAAAAGCGAAATATACTACTGACCGACCAATTCGGCGTATTTTCATTATTCAACTTGAATTTTTTTTGAAATACTCCTTGAGCAACTAGTATATTATTTCAATAATATTAGTAGAGCCGGAGTTATTACACTCGTGGAAGAATGAAGCTTCGATATAACTACAATTTGGCTTGACGTCGAGGTATGTTGAATGATGAAGAAAGTAACATTAGTGATCTATAAATATAGCTAGCGAAAATAGAGGATCGAGAGTACGATGTGGAAGAAGGATGACTAAGGGAATACAAAAAAGTGATCGGTGTTATGTCTAACTATTATGAGTAGAAAGCGCGTTGGCCGATAATTGTTTATATATAAAAGTTCGAGCAGTAATGAGCGAGGAGGAGCCTATGGTAATTTTGCAATTTTCAGCTAATGTAAGAAGCTGAGACTCTAGGAATGCGGGAATATGCGGAAGGTGATATTGGTGGCTAGTGGTGGTCATGGTTGTGATGATAAGGGGTTACCCAAGTAAGTGGTATGAATGGTAGTGGATTTTGTCTTTATGGCTTTAGTATATATATATGCATGTTATGGGTATTAGGATACATGAGGTGATGTTGATAAATGCAGTGAGACTAGAAATGTATGATGTTAATAGTGAACCTAAAGGTATATCGCTATGGTGGAAGTTGACATAGAGATAGATTTATGATTGTATGTGAATGGTAAATGAATATATATATAAGAGGTATGTGATAATAATGTATTGATGAGTGGCGATGTAATGTAGTGAATTTAGGTATAGAGGTAGATTTGTTAAAGTGGATAAGACTATACTATGAGTGGTGTTTTCAAAAAGGTATATGTGGGAGCATTGCGAAATGATGGGGTGCTCGGTGGTGTATTATACGTTGGTTATGCGTTGAAAACTTTGGGTATTTCTTATATTGGACATGATAATGATAATGAAAAATTGGATGAGAACCGTTTGATAAGGAACTAACCTCATATGAATGAATCTAATAGTCAATAACGAGGTGATATGATGACACGAATTATGAGTGGATATGACCGATATTGGTGATATGAAATTTGAGGTAGAGTGGTATCGTGATGGTTGATTTATGATATTGGTAATATGATAAAATAGGAGTTGGTGGTCGTTGATGTGATATAAGATATTATATGATGATATGGTGCCTGGAATAGGCGGTTGAGGTGTCTTACAAAGGCGGATGAGTTGACATGGTCGATATGACAAAAATTGGTGTGATTAATATAAAACAACTGTTAGATATGACTGGATTATATATTTTGAGAGGTGGTATATTGTGAATGTAATTACCAGGTATTATGTGAACTATTAGGACAAGTGCTATATTGTGAGAATTTGATTGGGTATTGAAGTCTAAAAGCATTAGGAAAATAAGAGCATATTGAAGGCTAGTGGGGCAGGTAAGTAGTCTTTGAGTAAATTTGTTCGAGGATAAGTTTTATTAGGTGCGTAGGTGTAATAACCCGTTATGTTAAAAAAAATTGTTAGGTCGGTGGTGGGACCGGAGTTGACATCAATAATTTTTGAATAGTATCGATATATCGAGGCAGTGAGATAGTAATGTATATGCCTCGAGGAATATCACGTTTGAAATGAAGTTTAATTTAGTTAAGTAGGGAAGTGGAAAATTAGCAGAAACGAGCGAGACTCAAACTATTCTTAAATATCTTATCATCCTTATCCTCTTTCATCATCGTAAAACAACTTCATCTTTCATTCCGCTTTGCGGGTTATTTGAATTCATCCCTCTCTTGATTTTTTCTTCCATTTCTCTCTTCAATTGTTGCTCAAACTCAAAGATCGTTGGTTGAATATCTTCCCCTCATCATCTTCTTCAAATCAAGGTAAGAAAGGTTGAATCTTTTGAGATATTTCATGAGTTTTGAAGAGTTGACTTTTAGTTGATTTTCGTTGACCTTGAGTTTGGGACTTCAAAATGATATATATGGATCATCTAGGCTTAGATTAGGTGATTAGAGGTTATAACAATCGATTTTGGAGGTTGAAATGTGTAGAATTTAATAGTTGACTTTTGTTGACTTTTTGAAGAAAAATATAAATTTGTAATAGTGTGTTGTTGGAGATTAATATAGTTGTTTTGGAGTTAAGTTAGTTGTTCTGAGAATTTAAGTTTGGGTTTTATATTATTGGGAGATTATGTTGGAACTAAATTATGTATTAGTGTAGTATTTGGGTTTTGGATTAAAGATTGTTATATATGGATAAATTAGTTTGGAAAAATGATTGTTGGATTGATTAGAAATTGTTTAAAGTGATATTGTTGGATAAGTGATGGCGAAGTGATTATGTTGAGGTGGGTGGAAATTTTGTCGTTATTTAGTCGTTTAAGCAGCTTGTAGTAATATTTTCACCTAGAGTTGTTAAATTGATAACTAAAATTTTGATAAAGTTGGATATTAAAACTAAAGTGGGATTTAGATTGTTGTAAGTACTAATGGTGTATTCTTGTGGATGTTTGTGATTAGGCATGGGCGTGGAAGCAGTTGGATTGGTCTGAGCACGCGCATTGTTAGCGAGTAGTGTTTAACTCACGGGTGCAAATTAATTTACTTTCTCGTGAATGTGTTGAATTTAATGATGATTGTGAGTATGTTTATCTATATATGTTGTATTGATCATCTGTGCATGATTAGTTGGTTGAGTAGTTGCGTGGTGCTTATGTGGGACTTATAGGCCTTTGGAGGTTAGAGTGAGTCGAGTTACGATGAGTTGATTTCAGAGGCGTATGTTGATCATTTTGGGGTTTAGGATGTTGTTGGTCCAGTTGGTAGATGAGTTGTTGATGGGTTGTCGACATATGTTGAGTTGTCTTACCCGGTCAGGTTGGCATTATACTTCGGTATAAGTGCATTTTGTTGGTATTATACTTGATTATAAATTGCATTTTATTGACGTATACTTGATATAAGTGCTTGGGATTATGCCGGTACTGATGCGTTATATTTGCTTATGTTGGGCATAAGTTGCTCCCCGTGGGGTTATTTCAAGCGCCTTGATTTAGAAATCGGGTTCATGTTGAAGTTGAATGAGTGTTGATTGGATTGAGTTGACTTGATTTGTGTTGATTGAACTAATGATTCGATTGAGTTATTTAGTTGTGGAATTAGTGAGTCTTAGTGTTGTTGGTGGAGTTGTGGTCTTTATTGAACCTTGTTGCCACTTTTTGTTTTGAGATGCATTATTATGGTATGTAATCGCTTTCTTAGACTAGCATGTTTAGTTGATGGGTCTATTAATTCATGATAATTGAAATGCCGGTATGAATATACTTTTATGATGCCAGTATGATTATGAACTAGCTGATGACATTTCCACCTTATTATGGGCTTAAATCGTGTAGTATATTGGAGATCTATCTGTTAATGTCTTTGAATTAACTATCCTTATGTTGTATTTGCAGGAGGGTGGGCTAATTTTCACTTTTTGAGATAAGTCTTTCATTTGAGCATGACTTACCTTTATTAAGCTTTGGGCGGCATTTTATTTGAGTTCACGGGTTGTGCATCAGCGTTTAGAATTAGGATTCGTGTGATCGAGGTGCGTAGGTGAGGCAATTTGTTGTAGATCACCATGATCTTAACACTGTTGTTTTAGTTGGATTACGTGTATATTTCTATTTTGGGATACGTATCTTTGTTGCCATTTTATACTTAGTCGAATTTGTTGTGTATATATGGTGGTGTTGTGTGGTTAGGAAATATCACGATGGATTATTTTCTTAAAAACTGTTCTATTCAGATATTTTGTGTTATTGGGTTATCTCAGAGCAGTCTTTTAAATAAATTGAGTCATCCATCGATTGTTGACGACTCACGGTGTCGGAATTTGAATGATTCTAACCTCGAAGCGTAGTCGCAGGTGTTACGTAATCTCGGTGTTAGATGTAATTTATGCGTGCCATGCTAAATTAATTGATAAAAGCATGTCGGAAGCGTAGCTTGTTCCATCGGGATTAAAGAGGCGTAGGATTTGGATCTTCGATTTTTTATGGCTTATACGTGTTTCGATAATGGGATGTAAAAAGAATAAGCGTATGAATTGGGGGCGCCATTACCATGGCGCATATATGAAAATATAGGGTTTCTATTATTGCTATTAGGCCCATTATTCCCCAATGAAATTAATAGCAAGTTTCTGCATGTGTGTCTTGAGTACAATAGCTAATAAGTCAAATAAAGCAAATATAAATAATAAATCGACTTTAAATTTGTAAAATAGGTTTTATGCACATACTATAATATATGTTAACTACAAAATTATTCTAACATACCATCCATATTATTTCTCGACTCAACTTAACTACACTACTCCAAAATTATTTATAGTACCTTCGAGTTGCCCCGTCAACCAATATAATATTATTTTTAATAATTTCTCCGAAATATTTAATCTCCTTCACGTGTCACACCACCAACCAATTTATTTAATACTTTTTTTTCCTTTTGAATACTTAAACATAACGGATTATTTCAACGCAAATATATAGTACATATATGAATTTTTGAAATTATTCATATATAGTACATATATGAATTTCAACAAATGTGCTTGTAGCTCAGATGGCTCCCCTACTTTTTTCTACTTCTTTTTGTCTCTATTTGGGCGGAATTTGGGCTTATTAACTAATACACTCCAATATATTAGGCTATTGACTATTGAACTTCTTTGGCCTATTAACTAATAGAGAGTGTAATATTGGGCTATTGGCTTGGCAGGTTAAGCAATACATTGGCTTCCCAAATTAATAGATTACAATCTATACGGCAGTAATTTTTTTTTTCTGTCATACCAAATTAATAAAACAAGTAGTGGCTCAAAAATTCCAAACAGTGCCAATTTTTTGAAATTGATTATTTTTCTGCGAATTAGGTAGCAGTTCAGATATCTTTTGCGCGTCCCTTTCGTGCTCCTCTGAAATCATAGAGTAAGCCGGTTTCTATTTATATTGTTAACTATTCTTCAATTATTTTTTTGTCAATTTCAGTTTTGATATTTTGACCACAATAAGTTTAGTTACATTAATGGAGGCAATACTATTGATCCATGATCCTCTCATGAAACATGTATGATTAATTTGAGAATTCATCATAACATATTGATAAAGTAATTAATATCAGGACAAGATGGTGAAACAAGATGGATGCTAGATTTCTTTCAAATTTTTTGGTCATTTATACAAAGAATGAAATAATTAAAACCATTTCTACCGATAGTATTATTGATGTATAATGATAAAAAAGTAGTAGAAATGCATTTTAAGATAATTTGATAGGTTTTACTATGGTGTATTTTGTTTAACAAGTTATATTTATTTTTGTTTTTAATTTAGCGCAAATACTTTTTTGTTAGTTCCGCTGGTCTGTGATCTGCCTCGACTCATGTATGAGATCCTCGATTTTCTACTTTGTAAAGCTGGATCTCGTTATCTATGAGCAACACTGGAAATTGCCCCCAGAGCCTTATAAAGATTCCCTCAAGAATTGATACAACATCTAATCGCTACTGAGGAGTGGCTTCGAATCGACCAGGTTAGTAAAGTAGTCTACTGCGCTGATGGCGTATCTCTTTAGATCCGGGGTCTCGAGGTCCCCAGCGATGGAATTTCTCGATAATAGTAATTGTAATTGCAGTGAGGATCTACCGTGATAATATCGAGAGATTATCTTTGAATTACTTGGAATACCATGGATGTCGTTACAATAATAATGAGTAGTATAACATGTTATTATCTGGCTAGCTATGTAACAGAAGATTAAATACATATCTGATTGATGTTGAATTATATTTCATGTATGAAATTAATGATACTGCTAAATTGAAAGTTGGTTGTAATCATGAATGTTCTCAAATTAAATTTTACATCGATAATTAGCCAAATATATTGAATAAATCTGAATTACTTAACTAAGTTAGTTGAATTAATTGTCGTTAGTTGAATTTGTTATTAACTTGTTATGTGCTTATTTATAACTTGTTAGTGTTTAATTTACTTAATAGGTTAATTAAATTAAACAGAATCCATCCTGACTAAACTTGATTAAGTTATCGGGTTAATTAGAGAACCTACATGTAAATGGGACTTATTGTTTTCTAATATAAATCAAAACAAAAACCGTGAACCCGATAACGCCCTACTATACATGAGGGAAGCGTGAGCTTATTGGAAGAATCAAAGTTACAGCTTTGATTAGTTGATCAATCTTACATTTGGAAATATGAGATATTTGAAATAGTGTCCGTTGAACAATTTGATTGTACAATAGATTTACTTCATTTAAGTTTGAGTTATACGTTAGATTAAGTTGTAATGTTAGTATTGGATAGAGATGACGTTAGGGGTTATGAGTACTTGAGGTCATTTCGCCAACGATATCTTGGCACCTATAATGTTCGATTAACGTTTATTAGTATATGGCTTTTGTCGTCAGCTGAAGGTCATGAATACGAAAATTATAACTTTAGAGGGGTTTAACATGAAACTATGTCGAGAACATTGGGGCGAATTTTCAATTCATGACGCCCTTAGTTAGAGCTATATTGATAGGAGATAGGGTTTCTGGAATCTTCTTTGCATAGTATAATTCTAGAATATTCTACCACTTAACGTGCCTTTATTTTAGGGATAAGAAGTGAGAAGATTCTAGAACTCCTGCTCCCACTATTCTAGTCATTAAAAGCATCTTTGGGAGGTGGTAGAGTTTTCTTTAAGCTTTCATAATGCAAAGTAGCGATTTTGGGTGCACATAAGTACTTTGGACATTTAACCGTTTCACTTTTGTGAAAGGCAAGTTATTCCTCCTTTCTCAGTTTGAGTGGAGCTAGTAGGTGGGAGAGAGAATTGCTTTGAATTTTTCTCTGATACTTCGTAGTTCAATATTTTTAAAGGAGTTTTAGTAAAACTCCGGAACTGTTAAGCTCGTTGATGTGAACAATCTTAGAGCGTGTTTTGGATGCTCGTGGGGTCTTGGAACATGTTCGGCTAGGTGTTGCGATAATTATTCTCGAGAAGAGCGGTACATATTTTACTGTCTCTTAATTATTGTTTATCATTGGTAGTGATAATGGGATTAAGAGTATCCAATAGTATTATTAGAATATTGTTATACGTTAGAAACACTAACATTTTCCACTTGTTATGTAAAATCCAGAAATCTTTGGATTAGGCCCTGCGGTGTGGATCATTAGAAGCGTTAGCCGTCGTGGTGCTAGCATATTAGAGGTGAAAGGAGACGTGAAGTTGTTGGTGATTATAAATTCGGCTAACGCGTTAAGTTCTCTATTTGTTCATATATTATAATATATAATCTAGATATGATGTTTCACGACAATTAAATTGATAGTGGCATATAATTTTGTTTTAAGTTTTTATACAAGATATGCATGTTTTCACTAATTAGCATCATGAAGCCGAAGTTTAATTTGTATAACATCAATATAGTATTTTATAAGATCAAGTTATGAATGAATTTTTTGTGTCATGTTTTTACGAGATGTGTTCATATATTCAATTATAAAAAATTGCACATTTTGGTGTTTGATGATTAGCATAATTGTTTATTGATTTTGAAAGGTTTACAATGGTTTTTAATTAGTGAATTAAAAGTTAATTGTAATTGAAAGAGTTGCTGAAAGTTTTCAACCCTCACAATTTCTACAGAAACTTCATGTTGTACACATCCAAAATTCAAATTTTTTCAATTTCTAAGTATTTTTTTATGAATTTAGAAATTATAATGATTTAATAATTAGAAATTACATAATTGGTATGTGTAAAATATTTTCAGAAAGTCAATTGTATAAGTTTAAATATTAAAGAAATCTTTTATTGTGAAAATCAGATTTGTTTTGAGTAGTTTAAAGCCTCCAAAACGTTTTACAAAATATGGAGTAAAACGTAAAACTAAAATAATTACCAAAAAATATAGAAGCGGCGCCTTCGGCCGGCGTGAATCGCATCCTAAGTCGATGGGGCGCTAACGTATTTAGCAGGGTGGTGGCGTGGTCGATGGATGGCGGAGGTTGGTGAATCCGTCGACTTCTTTCTTTGTTCGATTTTGAAGATGATATCTTATTAAATTAGGATAATTTTAATTATCATTTTGATGAAAATTTTTGATTTAATTCATTTGTCTTTTCAATATTTATACTTTTAGTTATTTATTTATTAAAGCGATAAACATAATAACAATTTTCTAGTTATTGAATATATAATAAATATAATTTACTTGTAAGTATTTATAGTATTATATATACATAAAATAATTATTGAACATTATATATATTAATTAATTTTAATTATATATATTTGCATGGATATTCATTAATTGCATGATTATTTCCTTTCCTTATTTAATGTATATTTAATAAATGCATATTTATGTGATTTATTTTTGCCTTATATACATTATAATGAGAATGGAAATGGGATATATTGATATGACCTAGTTTTGTATTTTATTCCTTTTAAATCTGATATCTTGAGCTTAGTTTATTAGTTATGCTTGACCAAACTGATCGTGTTATTTTATTTATTTATTTTTTATGGCTGAGTGTTGTTTTAAGTTGGGTTAGTAAATAAATATCTTTGTTGTCAAATTGAAGATGACGTTGCCGAGAATGACACTTGTGAGCAGAAAGTTTTCAAATGTTGAATAATGCAAATCTTGCCAACTTTTTTGAAAAGAAATTAATTTACTTGATATGTATATATTTAGATTACACTTTGAAAAATAATGTAATAGGTCTATCTAATTTTAGGATCATATCATATATCTCCTGAATGTGTATTATTTACTTTATTTTTCATGATGTGCGTATTACTTGAATATGTGCCTGTGTATCTAAGATAATGAATTTGGCCGAATGGTGTAGATCATTTGGGATACCTATTGATCACAAAATAGAGTATGATGTCATTATTAGAGCAATTCCTAGTGATGTGTCTAAGTACCTCAAAATCTATACTTGATTATAAAATCGATCGAGAAGCTCTTTGCTTTGAGGTACATAGAAAAATCGCATTCTTTAAAAACAAATAGTGTTGGAATTGAACAAAAGGCCGTCTGCCTCTGCTGCTTGTCGTTTAGCGATAAGCGTCTCGAAAAGAAATTTAAGGGTGTCTCTAAAGATAATATCGCCGTTATTGTAAACTTCAGAAAGTCCTTTAGGGACTTGTAAGAAGTTAAATATGAATAGGAAAAGATGGTGCTAACGACCACGAGCCTAAAAATGATTTTATGTTATTAAAGTTTAACTTCTGATTCCTTCGTGGGTACTGAATGGGCATTAGTTGCTCATATTTGTCTGTGTGCGGGAACTACAATAGTAGAAACTTCGAGAAAAGAGGAGAGATTGATCTACGTGTGGGGAATGACAAGAAGGTTGCAGCCCTGGTAGAAGGATCCATTAGTTTAAATTTTCCTACGGGCCTTGTTTAGAATTTAAACTATATTTATTATATGCCCTCAGCTAAAATATTATTTCCGTTTCCGTTTTGAATAATGAAGGTTTTTCATTTTGATTGATCTAATTAGGATTTACAGAATGGTATAATATATGGTAATGTATATCTCCATAATGGTCTATATGTTTTAGACACATCTATCGAGGAATACAACATTAATGTTAAATGGAATATGCCTAACGACTTAAACCATACATACTTAAGGTATTGCAGATAAGGTCATATAAACGAGAAGTGTATCACGAAACTTTACTCCGATGAAATACTTGAAGGTTTTGATTATGAATCATATGATCAGTGTGAATCTTTCCTACTGGGCAAAATGACTAAATCGCCTTTGACTGGATATAGTGAAAGAGCAAGTGATTTATTAGGGATCATAGACACTGATGTATGTGCACCAATGAACACATCCGCAAAAGAGTGGTTATATTCAATGCATTCGTTTTTTGATGATTCTGATGAATGGTTATGTGTATCGGATGAAACACAAACATGAATCGTTGAAATTAAAATTTCAAAATAAAATCAGGCCAATTAGTATCTTGCAAAGATTTTCTTTGGTCTGATAGAGGAGGAGAATATTTGAGTCATGAATTCAACACTTATCTTAGTGAGTGTGGTATCGGATGTGACTCGCTCAGGAAGAGCATCCTGGCGTAATGGCATTTGGGAAAGGAGAAATCGAACCTTACTTGTTGTGGTTCGATCTATGATGAGCCTATCTGATCTACGATTAATTTATGGGGATATGCGTTACAAGCATGACACTGCTTGTAAATATCCAGCAAAATCCGTGAAAACTCCTCATGAATGTATATGGTTTGAAGGCTCCCGATTGGGTTTTCTCTGGATTTGGGTTGTGGAAGCTTACATTAAGTGTGAGATAAACTAAGCGCTTGAAGTATGATAAATGATACTTTATCGGATATCGAGAAATTATTGGATTCCTACTTCTACAGCTTATGAGAATAAGATATCCGTTGCTAGATGGAAGCGTTGTAAAAGGAATATACGTCTTTGGAGGACTATATAGTGAAGGTGTTCATCTTGAAACTTAAAGCTGATAAGAGCGTGTCAATAGCCTTTAGTCTAGATACGGCGATTAGAAACGATTCTTGATCCATGAGAAAGTTGTGGGAGGAGCTTGACCACCCAGGAGATCGATAGAGATCACAGAACCAAACTTTGGTATGGTAAAATTTTCATGATAGAAATTGTGAGCTAACTCTTTACGAGGAGGCAATGAATAGCGAATCTTGATAAATGGCTATGTATGAAATGCAGATGGATTAGATGTCTTGACTGGAATTTGGTCCTTGATAGATTTACTAATGGGGTTCGCGCATTGAGTGTAAATGGGTATTTAGAAGAAACATGACAAAAGGCGGAAACATCCATGTTTTTCGAGGCAAAACTCGTGGCGAAAGGTTCAAGCAGTTGATGGGATTGACTATGATAAAACCTAATCCTTAGAGAGGGCTATGCTTAAGTCACGTCCGGATAATCTTAGTCGTGCATTCCATGACTATGAGATATGGCAAATGGATGTGACGCTTTCATAATTAAATTTTTGAGGAAAATGTGTGCGTGGTGCAGCACCAGGCTTTACTGTCTAAAGGACCTAGTGTATGTAGCTACATAGGTCATTTTATGGTCTCAGCCAGCATCTGCAGTTGGAATCTCCATTTTTATGAATCAATCAAAGATTTTGGATTCACCAGAAAGGAAGAAGAATCTTTGGTATACAAGAAGGTGAGTAGGAGTTATATAGCATTTATAGTCGAAAACAATGTAGAGTTACTGAACTCATTCAATGATTGGATGTATAAATGTTTATCGATAAAGGACTTAGGTGAAACACAATATATTCTCGGAATAAAAATTCACAGAGATCGAGCCAATCGGCTGATCAGACTTTGCTAGGACACTTATATCAATCATGTATTGCAAAGATTCAAAATGAATGATTCCAAGAAGGGTCACATGGAGTTCAACTAGAGATCGATACCAAGCTAATCTAGGCGAGAGCCATTGGATTGTAGTGAAGGGCATCTTGAAGTATTTGAGAAGAACTAAAGATGTATTCTTGGTATATGCTGGAGATGAAGAGTTGGTTGTTCTCGAATGCAGATGCCGGTTTAAAACTAAGATGACTACCATTCAGTCTGAGTACGTGTTTTGTCATAATGGTGGGCGATATCTTGGAGGTTTCAAAACGGAGTAATGTTGCTTGATTCTACTCACGAATCACGAGTGCGTGCGATGTCGGACGTCATAGTAACTGTTGGATTAAAATTCATGGTGAGCTTGAGTTGTACTTTAGCATGTGGGACTAGTAAATTGTTATGTATTGATATTAGTGCCATTTCTAAAGCCAAGGAACAACGAGCACATCATAAATCTAAGCATGTACCTAGGAAGTATCACATGATTAGTGATATGCTTAATAAACAATATCGAAAGTATGTAAAGTTGTAATAAAGGCTAATGTTGGCGACCCTTTTGCAGGCAACTTACCTCGAACAAAGCGTGATGAGCATGCGGCAAACATTGGTGTTAGACAAATATCATAGTGGTGTTAGGTTTAGTAGGGCTAATTAATATGCATCTTGTTGTGTGAACGATAATTGAATATTAAGACTTCTTATATTTAAACACATTTGTTAACTATGTTTGTGTGTTTATATTTCTTAATTTACATATAACATGTTATATCCTCGTTGAGTGAAAAGTGAAATCCTCTAGGCTAATCTATAGTTTACCTGGAAGGCAACGCAGAGTGTTGACAAGAGAACCTCTACAATTCTAGAAACATAAGATAGACATTCTCCTTTGGTTAGATGTTGATAGTTTGGGGTGACTAGCATTTGATGACCAACATAGTGGTTGATTGATGATCAATTTTCTTGGATCATGGGAGCTTGTAAGCCTAATAGATGCTATAGCTGCAATAGGTTGCATAAGTGAGGAGGATTAATTTCTTTGCAATAATCATTGAAGATATGTGTATTTGTGTCCTATGATATTTGCTTAGAACTATTAAGTTTAACGATTCTTAGACCTGCGTATATAACTATCTAGTTGTGTGTTTGGTATGTCAGCTTGTCTAACGCTAAGGGATCATGTAATATGTTGGGTAGCAGTTTAGTAGTAGTTGTTGATATATTATAAAGTTTATCCATCACGATATCTGAGTATTAGAATCTCGGGCCTCTGCATAGAGTTGGGGCCCGATTGGTTTATGGGACACCATAGTACCTGAGTCAGTTCAACTAGAGTAAAGAAAGTCGTGGGTGTTTGAGACTTTTCTTTTTATCAGGCCTGGTAGGGTTGTGATAAATGAATTGTAAAGTAATAGTCAATGAAAATTAAGTCTTTGAAATCAATGAATATTGGTTTCTATAATTATACTTCATTAGACAATTGTTACTAGTTAGGTTAAATGAGACTACATAAACAAATGTCAATAGTAAATTGTAATTACTAGTCGGATCTCATGATAATATTAGGGATGATGCCAGATTGCTAGATCCCATGCATAATCGTTATAATAATAATAATGGTGAATTATATTATTATACAATTGCTATTATCTGAGCCTAGAAGGTCACACACATATAGTGATGTTGAGTTATATTTCACGTATGAAATGAAAGCGATGCCGATAAATTGAGAGTTGGTTGTAATCACTTGAATGTTCATAAATTGAGAATTTTATCAATAGTGTAAAATATAAATTGGATAAATCGAATTAATTAACTAGTTAGTTGAATTGAGTAAAATAATTAGTTAGCTTGGTAACTTGTTACAGTTATTAATAACTTGTTAGTGTATAATTCTTAGCGAGTTAATTAAATAAAACAAATCATTTCGTAACTAAACAGGTTAAGTTACCGGGTTAATTAGAGAACCTCTATGTTAGTGGGACTTATTAGGTTTTCTCATATCATCAAAAACCAAAACCATAGACCAAAAACGGGCCCCACTCTCCCCTTGAGGAAGCCGTAAGCTTTAAGTGCAAGAATCAAAGTTCTTGCTTTGATTCTTTGATCCAATCTTTCACGTGTTATAGCAGCAATGCTGAATTCAAGCCACTCTGGTGTGAATCTGACTAGAGCATTACTTGAATAGTGGTGCAAGCATATCGGAATTCAAATGAGGCTTCGTGAAAGTTGTTGGTGATTATAAATTTCGTTGCATTGTAAGTTCTCTATTTATTCATATATTGTAATATAGAATTTATATTTGATATTTATGAAAATTAAATTGATCCTATACAATTTTATTTAATATAAAATATGCATGTGGTTCATGCCCATGACAATACATCGGTAGGTTCTCGGGAGTTGCACAAGGGTTGGTCGTGATCCGTCCTTTGGATGAGCCTCAGTAGGGCTAGAGCTTCGGGCGCTGCGGGCGTACACCCGACTTCTCGTTAGGGGATGCACTTTATTTACTCGTCTCGCTGACTCTGGCGGCGTAATACCGGCCGCCTATCCTCTTCCGCCTTCGAGCTTAATTGCTAAGAGAGGCGGACTCTAATCACGGCCGGGTATAGTAGAAGACATCCCCGACCCTTTGATGCAGGCAACAATTGAAATTTGGAGAGTACTTCTTGAGCTCTAAACGGCGCTCACAATCCAGTCGTTTCGACTTAGCACCACTTTGTTGTGCTTTAAAAGAGGCTCCGATCGACTCTGGATATAAACGTATCGAGTTCTTATTCTTCAATCAGCCGTGAGCTTAAATTCTGAGTCTTGAGACTTTGCATAGCTTTGTACCAAGTAATATTTATCGAGGTTTAGCTACATGTCTTTCTTTGTTTTATCATATACTCGAAAATTCCTGGGGATTTACTCGATAATAGCGTTTGTCGGGCGAACATGAGGCCTATTACAGGCGAAATAGGCGAAGGCTGAGAAGAAAAGATGAAAAACCTAATAATCATCTTCTCTATCTCTCAACCGCCTCGTACCATGGCAAAATTTAGTCGAAGCTTTTCATTTGATTTTGCTCCCTGATGCTAAATATAAGATTCTATGAAGTCACGTGTGAGATTCGGCCGCTTCTTGGTATTGGACTAACTGGAGGCATTACATTTTCGATGCTCATTGCTAGGAATTCAAAGGAGGATTCGAGAGAGAAAGTTGGTGACTTCCGCTGCGATGTAAGTACTCGCTTTATACATATATGTATATATGTATTTTTGTTGTAATTCATTTATATACATTTATTCGATCTTGGTTGCATTTATTTATTTTTATTATGAACAAGTTGTGTAATTTTTCCAACAATGGCATCATGAGTATGTTTAAGTTGTATATATTTCGATTACATTTATATAAAATTTGTTGTATAAACATATTTTATATCATTTTCATGTTTATATATTCTTGACCATGAATATATGTTATGAAAAATTGATCCATGAATAAATATGTATTTTATACATTATTCAAGTTCATCATGTTTATGTTTTTGATGATTTGAATTTAGATTTGTGTTTCATGAATTGAAAGGGTTTTTTAAAACATATTTTGATTGAAATCTAAATATTTTTATTGGATTTGAGTTTTTTAAAATATTCAAAAAATTTCATCTATTTTCTTCTGTATTCTAGAGGGGACATGACCATCTCCAAAAAATTCAGAATTTTTTGGATAAAACTTAGAATAGAAAATAATTTTTAATTTATGAGTGCTTATTATATAATTATTTTTTTTGGTAAATGTTTTTGAAAATTATAAGTGGAAAAGTTTAGAAAACTTGTGTGAAATATACGTGAAATTTCATAATTTTTTTATCTGTTTAAGGCCTTAATCATTTTTCCAAGTGGTGGTGAATTAAGCGGAATTGTTTGTGAAATGGAGAAGCGTCTTTGCGGCGGCCGCTCGGAGTCCGGTGGCCAAACAGGACGTTCCGGCCACGTTGGGCGTCTTTGGGCGGGCCAGCGGTGGTCAGCTGACCGAGCTGTGTGGGGCGGCCGGAGGCGGAGTAAATCCGTCGCGTTAGCACCGCCGAGAGTTTGTTGTTACAAAACCCTAATCTATTTTTTAAAATTATTAATTTCGGTTTTTGTGTATTATTATCATTTTATTATTATGATAATTGTAATTATCAATTTTAATGATAATAAGTTCAATTCAATAATCCCTTTCATTATTTATCCTTTTATAAATGTATTTATTTGATGATATAATCATGGTAACAATATCGAGTTAAAATATAAATAATATTTTAGATAAAAAACATGCTATTTTATCTTATTATATTTACTCATGAAATAATTATTGTAATAATTATTGTCTTATTGTATATAGAAATAGTTATTGTAATAACTATTGAACATAAAAATATATATGTTTATTAATGCATTTCCTAATACGTTTAATATTTCCTATTACATTAGAAATTTGAATTTAATTTCCCATTACATTTAAATTATATATTTATGTGATTGATTTTAATTTATATAATCAAAAATGGAAACTATTTATATGATTGTCAATCATATCTTTAAAATTTGAATTTAATTGAGAGTAATTATCTCAACCTCATAATTAGTGTTGATTGCATATTAAGTATATTTTATTATATATTGATTACATGTTTATTGCGTATTAAGTGCATATTTATTATGTATTGATGACATGTTTATTCCATACTTATTGCATTTCACACTTAATAGCATTGATGATGTTATTTGACTTTATGAATCATTTATTCCATACTATTTAATGTATACTGAATCCATGCTATGTGATTTATTCCTTGCATATATATATTATAATGGGAATGGAAATGGGAATTGATATGACCTAGTTTTGTATTTTATTTAAATACTGATGCGTATTTAGTTTATTCATTACAATAACGACTAGGCGGAGTCGTATTTATTTATTTCATTTTATTTATTTTATTTCTTATGGCCTGCGTATTTGTCTTAGTTGAGGTTAGTAAATAAATATCTTGATGTAGACGCGTGAAGATAGTCTTCGCTTTGGAGCGATATTGACAAACTTGGAAGTTAGAAATTAGAAGAACAATTTGCGTTTTTTGAAATCTTTGAATAGAACCTTATGTTAGTATTACACTTGTAAAGTTTTGTAATAGGTCTATTATTTTATTATATCTCTGAATGCGTATAATTTGTTTATTTTCATGATGTGCATATTACTTGAGTATGTGCTATATAACATGTTAAATAATGATAATATTAATCTCGCCGTTAAATTAGCAATGTCGAAGTCAATTTTAAGTTGTACAACATCACGACTACTAGACGCATTTTGTGTTGGCGATTATGTGGTGTGCAGGCAGTGTGACAATGGATCGTATTGAAGTGATTTAGCGCTAACGTTGTGGGCTTTAGATGATCATTCCCAGCCCAACTATTGGTTTAATTGCCCGTTTGGATTCCGACCACGATTGAATGTGGATACATATGCTTTTATGAGATTTGAAGTATGGGTATAATATTTACAATTTATTTGTATTATGTTAGATATTATTCTTGTTATCTATGATTGCATATTTCCCTCTATAATGGGCACACTAAAATTACATGTTTATTCACGTTAATTGGGCAAATTAAGCAATAACTATATTAGATCATAAAAGGCAGGTTAAGGAGAAATCCATAAACTTGTGAGCAAAATAATGTTATAAATACTAAGCAATTTTCCACTTAACCCATTGAATGAATTTATGTGCTAATAAAAGACAAAACAAATACAGCCATTGCTTACCGCTACTATGTCCGCCTGGGCGACCTCGATGTCTTTATCCGCGAAGCCAATGGCAGTGGAAGTGATAAACCGGGTATTATTCAATAGTGTAAAAAGAAAGCGGAGCTACCAGCGGGGAGGAGGTAGTTGGGGATCTGGAACTTCGTGTTCGAAATTAGAGTATTTTGGTTATATAATTATGCCCGTTGCGACAATTGTTGTAACAAATTCATTTACTAGTTTTGATTAAATGAGATTACTCAAACTAAGTGTTCAATAAGCGGTAATTGTAAATTGCTAAATTAGAACTCCGCGATAATATCAAGGGTTATGCTGATTGCTAGATCCATGCATGTCGATATAATAATCATAATGGTCAATTATATTATTATACGGCTAATATCTGAGCCAGCGAATCATGTCTGATGGCGTTGTGTTATATTCACATCAGTAATGGAATTAAATCGTAATTGTCAAATTGGGGAGTTGATTGAAATCAGCGATATACCCGATCGAGAGTTTACATTTATAATGTAAAATACAAAGTCAACGAAACGAATCAATTAACTGCTAGTTCAATTGGCGGTTTAACAACTTGTTAATTCTTATTTCGTTGACATTGATTGGTTACTTGGTTTTTGAGTTGGCTCGTTAGTTGAAGTCGAGCTATTCGAGCTGAAATAGGAAGAGGGAGCTATATAAGGAAGAAAAGATGAAAAACCTAATAATCATCTTTCTCCTCCTCCTCTCAAAAACGCCCACTCCTACTCCATAGCAAAATTAGTCGAAGCTCTTGACTTGATTTTGCTCTCCCAGCTCTACGTAAGATTTTAGCAAGTCCAATCACGAGATTCAACACGCTCTTGATGTGGACTAGCTGGAGAGCATTGTATTTTTCGATGCTCGTTGCTAGGAATTCAGGCTTGAGAGAAAGTTGGTGACCTGGCTGCAATGTAAGTACTCGTTTATACATATTTGTATATACGTATTTTTGTTATGAATTCGTTTATATACATTTATTCGATCTTGGTTGCATTGTTTTAAATTTTATTATGAACAAGTTGTGTGAATTTTCTAACACCCGTGATCTTTGTGGTCGTTCGAACTGACCCGAATCCGGTCACGGAGAAAACCCCGCCGTCACGGTCTGCGAATCCGGCGTGTTGTTGCGGTGATTTACGTGAACACGGCTCGAGTGACATACTATGATGAACTAGCTAATGAGCAACGCTTAGGACTCAACGTGGACTTGTTGGAGGAAAAAAGGGTTGTCGCGGCCCATAAAATGGCCAATTACATGCAAAAGGTAGTCGTTTATTACAACAATAGGTCGGTCGGACAATTCACAGTGGGAGGTGGTACTAGGCAAAGACAATCATCCGCTCATGGGAAACCCGGAAAGTTGGAGTCTCCTTGGGAGGGATCATACATCATCCGAAGAGATAGTAGAGCTTGAGTCACATATGAGCTGGAGACGGAGGGCCGGCCAGTGCCAAAGATCGTGGAATCTTTGTCATCTGAGAAATACTATTTGTAAGCCTGTATTATTTTGAAATAAAAGACTTGATTAGTTCAAATTGTTTTCCTTTAAAGGTTCTATTTAGATTAGAATGTCAATTATGCATGGCTGTCTCGAGCATACCTAAAAGCAAGTTGATAAAATCTATCTAAATGGTTGAGTATATTCTATCGCCCCGCTTGCGAAATATCACCCCCATTGCGAAGGATCCGAATTCCCCATGCACATGGGCATGGGGGAGGACTCGGGACTTGGAATAAACATGGATACAAAACTCTTTGAGCTAGAACCCCTAGTTGTAAGCGACTGAGATCATCCTCCGAAAGGAAGGTCAGGAAGTGAGCCCGGACCAACATGGTGGTGAAACGCCCCTGACAGGTGCATGGGAAACCATAAGGCTCTGTTTGGTACGCTCTGAAGGAAAAGACACAACAATATTCCAGGATATGATCCATGGAAAATGGGCAGGTCTTGGGCAAAAGATAATCCCACAAGTAATGGGTTGTCTCAAGGACCAATCCAAAGGGGATTGGGCTCATCCGTAGCGGACAGACCACTGAAGATCACCGAATAAATGGACTGGGCCACAAAGATGGTCAAGGGGTGAGACCCTAATCCGAGAAAGATTCAGTCGCCCGGCTTCGGTTCATAGAGAGACCTTTGGTAGGATAAATAGTGTTAAGAGCTCAGGTAAGAGGCAATTATGGCGGCATTGAAGATGCATAATGACCCGACCCCATAATGAGCCATGAAGCCTTTGTAAACCGATGATAATGGTGCCTTGAAGACTTGACCAAAGCTAGCGATCCAAACCATTATAAAGGTAAATGGCAGAACCAATCAAGTAAATTCGCAACCGGTCTTTGTTTGCGAACTTTTCATTTGGATGAAGGCGTATCGAGTAAGACTTGGATGACTTGTCATCCGAACTAATATCAGCAGGACTAGATCATCATGTTTGTTGTACATTTCAGTAAATATTTATCAGTTTTCCGACGCACTATTTATCTTATACGCAAGAAAATAAAATTAACTTGAGATAATAATTACATTTTAAATTCTGTTTAACCGGATAATATTTATCATTTTCCGACACATATTTATCTTATTGCCAAATTAACCCGAATAACTGTTCTCTGTATTGCCAATCTCGATCAACAAATTGATTTTTCTCTTACAATCATTTAGCGTTCAACGTACGTAGTTCAAGTACAATGAAATACGTTGTATAATAGATGAAACACATGCAAAAACTCCCAACACAATTTCTCCTCACATATGTTGACTTTTCAGGTACTTTTTACTTATAAATTCAATTTTTTGGAAAATTTATATTGGTATTTTGGGTGTATTTGGGATGATTTCATTTTTATTTTTGTATTTTCTTGATTAATTTGAATAATTATACAATAAAGTAATTGGGTTGTTTCAATTTGAATTTTTGGGTTTGTTTATAATGATGTTTGATTTATTTTAGCTAATTTGAATTGTTCGGGTTTTTGGCAATTAAGATTGATTAAAATGCTCCAACTCGATTGATTTATTGATTATTTTGTTAATTCATTTGTTGGTGTTTAGTAGATATTATTCACTATGAACTCAAGTATTTGTACATATTGATATAAATGAGATCTTTTATCGGTAAGATGTAATACGATAACAACGATTGACGTTAATTACGTCGCTATGTCACTCGAAATGAAATAGTGGCCAGCATTAATAAAAGCTGGCTTAAGCCTTATCTTATAAATATCCTATGTTATTTGAGGTTGAGTGGTAATGCAATTTTAAAGCTGTAGATTAATAATAATTAAGTCTTGACTCCCGCCGCGCGGTCCCAACTATCATGGTGATTGCGATCGAAACGTCTGATGGTCTATAGGTATCACGAGGCCACGACATCATCGACCATCCACCGCCTACGGCCTTCAATGCATCCGAGCCTTTGGCCGCGTCACCGGCTGGTCGGAACCATGGATTAATTGGCTAAACCGGTGCTTGAATCACGGAGGCGCATTAGCAAGAGCGAGGGCAACCCGGACCGACTCGGGCTGCATCAGCCTTGAGCGGATAGATGCCCTGAAGTGATCACCTGATCACGGCCGTAGGCCGCCGACCGTGGATCGAGGCAAGAAAGTGAGAATATCGCCAGTCGAATCCACGATTGATGGGCGCGACAAAATCACGCCCACATCGGTGGCGCCGTCTAGGATGAAGATCCCCTTTCACAATCGGATCATGCTAGCGGCTCCACGAGAGAACAGGGGAGACATCTTGAAGGACCTTGGTAAATCGAGTTAAAATTGCCGCCCGTCAGCTCAGGCAGCGAATCCCGATCATCTATGCCCTCGAAGCGCGGAGGATATAATAGAAAGGTCCCCTGTTAGGGAAAACCGATCGCGGAGGAAGGGAAAAACCGATCATTCATAATGAAAGGTCCCTTATTAGAACGCTTGCGTCTGACAAGGACAACGTCATGGCTCGGAATGTGATTATGTTCCTTGGCCAATTTGGCAATCTTTGAGAGCGTGCTATAATGCGAGTTAAAAGCAGTGGATGAACTTCGAGCATTTAGCAAGACATCACCGGCCGAGGAGGAATAATCAAACCTGATTATATTGTTGCCGTTTTCAGGCCTTGGCCGGTTAAGCAGCTGCGATGCGAGAGAGAGGTTCGGAATGCCCGAGTTAAAACTTCGGCGGAGATGGAGATCAAGGCGATCACAAAGCTTTCGATTCTCAGCTATCTTTTGAATAGCGATGTGAAGTATCGAGGCGTTCCCAGGAATGTCTTTAACGGGGCTGATACTGAAATGGTTCCTGAGTGCCATCCGATTGTGTTGATGGTGGCAAAGATATAGTGGGCTTGGGTATGGAACAAATATGGAGCTTAAATGAGTAGGCGTGAGGATGAAACCACCGTGGAGTTGCAGCAAAAACCAAAGGCTTTGAGGAGCTTTGCACAGTTGAAGAGTGTGACTAATATCTGATGGCCAATAAAAAGTTACCGTGATCTTACTTTCATGGATTAAGATACTTGAACCCCTCTGAGGAAAAACGTATTTAGACACTCCCAGGCTCGTAATCGATATGCTCAATTGCAGAAGAGGTGAAACTTCTTCAGATGAATACTTGCCCAAATCGGAGAAAATTTGAAGCCGGTGAGGCATAAAAATCATCTGAAAGGGGACGGGTGTGGGATGCGCCTCAGGCCAGAGACGCCGGAAGGCGAGCGATATCTCGGGGAAGAGTATGGCGGGCGTAAGTTTCGAGAGTCGAGGGAGGTCATATACACCGTTGAGAGTGCCGGTGGGAAGAATTTATGCACAATTGGAGGATAAGAGAATACTCCCCAGGCCGAGCAAAATATCTCATAAAGCAGGAGGATGTGAGAGGAAAAATATTGCAACTATCATGGGGCCATGGCTTAATAGATATCGGTTGGTTAAGGCGGAGAATCGAAAAATTTTGATTAGTCGAGAGTCAAGCTAAGGGAGTTTGTAGAAGAGGGAAAATACAGCGAAGAAGGAGGCAGAGGAAGGGGCCTTGAACAAATGATCCCCACGGTATAACGGGGAAGAGTTGTCTGATTTCGGGTGGTATAAGCGAGGGAGGGAGGTCTAGATGTACTCGGAGAGAGTATCTGAGGAGGTCAGTGTATGCGTTGGCTCCGATGACAGCTATAGATCGAGAACGGTCTCTTTTTTGAAGGAACTTGTAGGTACAGGCTGCGATGACCTGCAGTCGTTACCCCCATGCATGTGATTACTGGGTATGAATGTGCGTTCACAGGTAGTTCGAGGATACCCACTGGCTTATGATGAATGGGACTCCTTGAGAAAGCATTTAAAACCGGTGTATCTACTCCACCGTTGGCCAGGGGGATCGCGGGGCATTATATACCCGGTATAAGCGGGTGGATGTCACAGGTAAGGCGAAGCCGGAGCGGCAATGAAATGGAAGCCTTTCTGAGTCGTGGACATCCCGAGATGCTTCGTCTGAAGCAATTTCCGTCGGAAGACCGTTGATCGGTACCGTCGAAGATGAAGTTCACTGCAGTGGAGGAGTAGGAGAAATTTCGAGGAGACCAAGAAGGCGAGAGTATGCTACATTTGATACCGGCGTCGCTCTTGCGTACCCATTCGACGGAAAGAACTAGAGATCAAATGCCCGTATTCGAAGGTCGAGGGGGTCGAGATAATGATCTGAGGGGAGGATTCTGGCCGAGGGGAGCCAGAGCGAGGAGGCCAGGGTCGATCCCGTTTAGGGAGGGAGGAACTTCGAGACTTTCAAAATAGGCCTGAGCACTCCCACATGTCGTCCCTTGAGAATCTTATAATCTCTTTGCGAATCGAAAGGAGGTCTTGGCGTGGGGCACGGAAGGTATGCGGGGCAGATCTGAGCTCTTTGTTAAATCGGTACACATGTAGGCGCCTCCTTCGAGCCTATTAAGCAGAAAAGGAACTTTTCTGATGAAAAGAACCTCGCCCATCTGAGGAAGGGGTGGAGGCGTGCCAGCGAAGGCAATCCGGGCTTTAGTTTACCAGTGGATAGCCCAGCCGTGGTATATGAAAAAACCAAACAACAAATGGAGGATGTGCATTGATTTTAGCAATCTCAACAAGGCATGCCCAGACTATTATCCGTTGCCTTGTTTAGGAAGGTTGGTCGACGGAAGTGCGGATATGAGATCTTTGATTTTCTTGATGCACCACGAGGGGTATCGCGGATATTCTTGCATATGAGGAGGTCGGGGAAAAAAGCGCCTTTATCACAGTATAGCCTCTCTTGTTGTTAGTGATGTCTGTTTCGGGTTGAAAATCTTTGGGCCACGTATCAACGGATGGTGAATCGATTGTTCGAGGGGGCGAATTGGGAGAATATGTAGATACGTCGGCGATATGCTCACATAAAAACCCGGCGAGGGGCCTTGGAAAATGTGAAGGAGACTGTGAAGTGTTGAAATGGAATCTGAGGATAAATCCGAGAAGTGTTCCTTTGGAGTTACCTCGGGAAGTTCTCGGCTGTGATAAGCGGTGGTGAGGGATCGAGCCCGATCACAAGATCGAGAATGGCCATCTTGAGGGTGGAACCCGCTCAAGTGAGGTCAAAGTTGGCGGATGTTTGGCGGCTTTGAGAGCGATTCATCTCAGCAATCAGGCCGATCGAAATCTGCCATTTTTAAGCGGAAACCGAGGCCTGAAACCTTTTTTATATGGGATTTGAGAATGTGACAAGGCCTTTGAAGGAATTAGCGAAGAGCCCATTTGGGATCTCAAGTACAACTTTCACAGGACCGTATAGAGCGATTATGATTGTACTTACATACGTGCTCCGGAGGCGGTGAGTAGTGTCATCAGGTAGGAAGAAGAAAGCATTCAAAATCTATCTATTCACGTTAGTCGGCGTCTACGTAGGTGGAGAGATAAATGCAGATTGATCGATAAGTTTGTATATGCCGCTTATCATTTGCGGCGAAGCTTCGAGGCGTATTTTGAATCACGTCCTATTAGGGTGTTGACAACCCCGTCAACCAAATCCAAAATCGTATTATCTGACCTATTCTGGAAAGATTGACGCGTGGGGGTATTGAAGCTGAGTGAGTTTGATAAGTTACTCTGAGAAATAGCATAGAAAGCCAGTCGCAGCCGATTCGTTGTAGAGTGCGGCTCGGATCCCAAAAGAAGTCTAA